>CASHTH010003191.1:0-91879 GCA_030341885.1 Geodia barretti
ACGACGTGAGAGCTGTGGTAAGGAATACCTGCGTCATTCAGATAGCCACTGATGCTTTGTTTTTCCTCTGTAGCCCGGCGCAGGGCCTCAGTACAGAGGTAAGCAAGTGCTCGCACAGCAAAATTTGTTTAGCTAGATAGGTATTATAGATAGTCACATCGCTACTACTAGTGTTGGTATAGTCGTATGCTGCCTTCCACTGCATAAGGAACAGATGGTGCCTTTTCTGTGCTGCTTTGCTCAACCATCTGTGAGAACCCACTCTCAGCAAATATACGGAAATTCACTAGCTATACTCAAAAGTGTTTAGCTTGCTGATTCAACCTCTGCTAGTGTACTAGTGTCCTGTAAGTGTTCCAGTATGGTGTGGTTGAATTTACTCCATATAATATATATACAGCCATTGGATCAAGACCACAGACTTATGGGAGCTCGGCATACTCTCCTGCATACACTCCTTCCAGGACGGACAACAGCGGTGCAATGCATTGCATGTTCTGTCTGTTGACGGTACTTTTTCCTCCCGTTCTCTGCTGCTGGATCTTGTACTGCCTCACAAAGGACTGATTTAGTATACATCAGACCTACGATCTACGCTGACTACTAAAATAGCTAGCTACAATGTCATATGTTTCATAGAGCTATCTTCGGCGAAGATGACGCAGGCTGCATCTTTATTGGTAGGATAATATAACAGTAAAGGAATACATCGCACTCTAACCTGGCAGCAGCGGTGCTTGAAAGTAAAAAAAAAGCAGTGTGCTGCGCGCCGCGGCGGACCGGACCACTGACACGCATGCGCAATGTGTCAGGCCTTTGCGCATGCGTACGCGCGTATATTTAGCGCGAGAGCGCACGCAATCCGCAGCATGCAGGAGTAGCAGAGAGAGGACGATATAATGGCTCTGGTAGGCACTAGAGTGGAAGCGATCCGAGAGGGCAACACGAACCTCACCGTAAAGACGGACATATTGCTAGATCCAGAGACGGGGCTGGTTGTTGAGCGTAAGACAGTAGTGGCGGAAGTGCAGACGGAAGACGGCAAAACTGCAGTGATTGCCGGCCAGAGGACAACCGTAGCCGCCGTACAGGTGAAGTCTACAACGTTATTAAAAGCTATAGGCCAACAAGGTTGCGCGAGACCAAAGCCTCATGGTATGGGGGGGTCCGTGCAGCATGTACGTAGCATGAAAACGTTTCGTTGACCCCGGTTGAAATATTGCACTCAACCGTGTATATTGGCCATTAATAATGTTGCTAGAAGCGCCAGTTTATTCAAGGATTTTTCATTTGTATTCTTTGCAGCCTAGGCCTTCCCCTGTACCACAACGGAGAGGTGAGGCAATTCGTATAGTTTTTGTTATTTATGCGGGCACAGTTGTTGGAAACTTGCCTCTATGTAGCTAGTTTCGTTACTTGTGATAACAAACTGTAGATCCAGCTGTACATGAGCCTCATGTTGCGCCTTTGAGAATGATTATTTTCTATTTGCTGTCAGGAATAGCTGTTAGAGTGAAATCTGTGACGTATCTGAGAGCTAGCTTGTTGCTATGCATTACAGTTTTTAAAACAGAAAGTATTGTAATGATTCTGTGTTTGGCCCATTACACTGACCGTAAGGGGGCGTCGCTATAGAGTATGGCAGGAGTGTGCATGAGCATCCGTATATATACACAGCAGTTGTATAGTGAATGTCTGGCCATTATGTCTAGGTGTACACCCACACACTGAGCCCCTCGGTATTCCCCTTGTATAATACCTGAACTGCATTATGGCAAGATTCCAATGAGCTGCAGTTCTCGTGGTTGCTTTTGTCTCACAAATGCAGCTATTCAAGCAGCTCCAGCACAGCAGCAGAGTCCCCAATACATCATCATAGCTCCTGAGCCACCAAGACAGCCCACACCACAGCACGTGACAAGGGAGCCACCTCGTACCGTACACTACTCAGCCCCTCCGTCTCCTCAGCACTACAGGAGGAAGAGGAGCGCCGAGGACAAGTGCGCCATTCACTGCGCCTTCTGCTTCTTCAGCCTGTTTTTCCCTCCGCTCTTCTGCTGCTGGCTCCTCTACTGTTGTTCTAGTGATGATAACTGACGGAGACTGCAGTGTAATTGACATTTTATACTGCAGTCTGCAGCTTACCATGAATATTATTGTGTGCGGAACTATTATTGAATTTTTAACGCAGACGCCAGACCCGCACGCAGCGCTGTAAACAATCGGTGAAGAAATGGCTGTAGTTAGTACTAAAGTGGAGGTTATGCGGGAAGGCAACGCGGAAGTGGCGGTGAAGACGGAGCAAGTGCTCGACGTCGAAACAGGTCTGGTCCTGGAGCGAAAGACTATCGTGGCAGCCGTACCGACGAAAGACGGGAAAACTGCAGTCATCGCCGGCCAACAAACCACGTTGGCTGCCGTCCAGGTATATGCAAACGTATTCGAAGAAGATATTAATTATATTTTCTTACGGATATTTACCCCACAATTTTCCAGGGATAACACAAGTGTTGTTTTTTTACTCAAATCACACACAACAATATTATAGCCTAGATCCGGTTCTTCACAGCAGCTAAGAGGTAACATAAACATAAACACATGCAATGAATAGTTATTTGCAGTCCCTAATACAGCTGCGTGCATGAACCACTCACCGAGTCAATGATTAAGATCACACCGCATGCCCCCTTTCATAATATTCACCGCTCAATGCACTGCTGTTGGTCTAAAACATTGTCTTATTCATTCAATGGTAGCTATTGAGGCAGCTCCCAGCAGGAGTTCTGGCAGTGTCTACCGTGAGAGGAGCAGCAGTAGTGATGGCAGCTGCGGTGATTTCATGATGCACGCCTTCTGCTGCGTTTCGTCTGTGATTTTCCCTCCGTGCATCTTGTGCTGGTTGTGGTACTGCTGCATCAAATGCTCTGACTAAAATACATTCTGTGCAGTTATGGACTAGCATAGCTAGGAGCACTAGACAATAGCTATAGAGTTAGGTGATGTTATAAGAAAGAATGATAAACCTTCCTGTTATTATATTAGCTAGTGCAATCATGATAATGATAAGTTTTGTTTATAGTGGTGGAGGAGGTACATGAAGACAGTCACGGCTCCAAAAACGACAGTGCTGATCACAATGATGCTGTATTCTGCAGCTCTCATCAGAGGAACTCTATCAACATAGACCTGAAATAACAAACATCAGTCGCCATACATAATAGTGACCTAGCTATGTGTGTTATTAAACTCGGGAAATAAGCATAAGTGTGTGCAAGCTTGGTGAGAACAAGAGCAGCGAGCCGTTAGTTTTGTTAACTCGTACGTGGTGTCAACTCACAATAAAGTAGGTGGTAAGGTTACAAAATGATGAGCTCGTGTCCACCCTTGCCTCAAAGTGAAATAACTCAGGCCCCTGGAATTTAGTACCACACACGTGATCGATGATCCATTGTAGGACCACACATTGCGTCTTACTACATTTAAAATGCTTTTCACCTCAAATACAATATTGGCTGAGTGTCTGTTCTCTGGTGAGATGTTGCCATTCCTTAGACCTGCAAACTCTGTGGATTATTATGCTTCTCTGTGGTATTGATATTTCACCTCTGATTTCGAAGCTGGTTCGTCCGTTGACCTCTACAAGAGTTACGGGCTCAGTAAATTCCTCCTCCTCCCCCTCTCCGAGAGAGATGGTGAACTCCAATTGGAATGGCTGCTGGAATGCGTGTCTGTACACCTAAGTTAACATTAGCTGTCAGCCACGATTCACCCGCGTATAACAAGTTCAAGACACGGGACAGAGTCAGATTGTTTTCATTTTCACAGTTCTATGACAAACAAATCCTCAGTACTGGAAGCAATGCTAATTGAAATCTCGCTTGCTTTCCACAAACAGCTCATCAATCAAATGAATGAGGTAGTGTCAGTACCTTGTAGATACAGTCACTGAATGCTATATCCTGTGACTGCACCATTCCATGAGTACAGTTGCATTCTTCCCTGCATAATATAGAAGAGCAGTGGTTCTTCAGGTGCGCAATAAGGTTGCTGCACCTCCTAACCGTGAGGCTTTATCTTGACACTGTTTGAAGTCAGCATTCTGGCAAAAATACACTACTGATTGGGCAGGGTACACGAAAGCTATTTTAGGGTTGCACCTGAGATATCTCGAAGTGTTTTTTGGTGAGTGGGTGGCTGGGGTCTGCGTGATAAATGTGAGGAGACGTGGGGAGAGAGGATCCGAGAGGAGACGGAGGTCGATAGTTCACCTGAAACGTAACGTGCAGCTAACTTGGTTTTATTAGAACCTTGCTGTTGCTTCACTTACTGGAAGTGTGATCTGCTGACCACCGGTTTGAACCTCGGGATAAATGAACTGGAACACTTTCTGAGATGGACAACCTACAACAAAGGACCTCTATGCTTATTTCTGGGTTAATGGTAATAATAGTTACCACTTCTAATGGTAACTGTAAGGCGAGACTGGGTACATCCATACTGAGGTGCATGCATCCAGGACACTCTCACGTCTGACACAGTCTATGCATTGAGAGGATTTAGAGAGGAGTAAATGGTGTGTTAGTGTTCTGGTGGACGTGGATATACTTACAGGAGTAGAGTTCTTCTGCCAAATATGTATCGATATATTTCTGCCAGTGAGAGTGTGCTCCACGTTCACTTTGTAGTTGAATAATCCAGGATCCTCCTGCAGCCAATGTGTGTGCGTTTGATCATTAGCTTATCCTCACTCTCAGAGACGTGAAAATGAGCTCACAAAGTCGACGTTGATGAACCATAAGTACTCCGGTAGTAGAGATATGGCTCGAACAACATGTTGCTCTGTGTAGAAAGCTGAAAAGTAATAGAAAAACTCCGAGAGACTGACCAGGATCATTGAGGTTTAGTTCGGCCTTTAGAACAAGATGGTCTCCAATGTCCATCTCCTGAATTAACACACATGTGTTTAGTGCAGTAGTGAGAGAAGTTAAAGAAGGGTTGTATGATAATGGCTAACGTGGATATCTCCTTCAAAACCAAGGACAGGGGTGAACTGCAGCCAGCATTGTCCATCTTCAACCCTCCAAAGACCTAGTATAAAGATGTATCAAAACTAAACACTAGGACCTTTTAGTGAGACCGTATACTGTTATTAGTGTCCGGGTCTTCCCACATGGCAAGTGGTATAAGAAATAGTACGCTTGAGTTCTTCAAAATGTCCACCACCAAGCCTTTTCCACCGCTGTAGTGAACAAACGTGAGACACAGCACTGTGATTTTTGACTCAGCATGAATGGGAACCTGGTGGTAGCTAGAGCTCCAACAAGAGGTCTCAGGCTCTGGAGGCAGGGGAGGTCTGACTCATTGGCCACTTGCAGCTGCACCAGGTCCACCGCCACAGGGCTCCATTCTGCCGTCACATTGCAGGAGCCAGCCTGGAGAGCCAAATATAACTGGCAGAGCAATATATATGTAATATAATTAATACCCAGGTCGAAGATACTAGCAAAAGTGACACCACTGCAGACAAAAGGAGATCCATAACCACCGCCGACACCACCACCAGTCATCTGCTATTTATGCGCATGCGCGGTGTAATATTACGACGCGCCATATTCGCGCGAAAATGGAAGCCCGTGGTGGTTTTTCTTCTATCGCTGTTGCTTCTCCGCTAATTCTTCTGCTGTCTCTTCTGTCCGTCTCACTAGCAGAGGAGGCAGGTTACGGGGAATTCACGGCGGAGCTGAGAGGTCGAGAGCTGGTTGTGGGATCAACCTGCAAGGGCAGCTGTTCGGGGGTCGCAGACACAACTCCATGCGAGGTTGTGGAAAATGCATTAAATGGTGAGCATGGTTATTGTTCTTTTGCAGATTTACCCCGGAACGGTATCGGCGTTGGTTAGTCTTACGACATGCGTGCAAGCCAGCCCGTATGCTTTGCCGGCAGACGACATTGACAGCGAAGTGTTCAGTACGTCAGAAACCTTGGTGACTCACCTTGGCGGCCACGAGAACTGCACTGGCAATGCAGGCTAGTTACCCAATACCTCAAGCCTGCTAGCTGAAGTCTTTTGCAGTCTCTAACACTTGCAATAGTCTAACTAACCATTTCCAGACTGTCATTGGACTGTGGAACTTGCTGAGCACTTCCTAGAGAGTTCGTGCATTGATGTCCACGTGGCTGACTTTACTACTGCCGTTCCTCCATTGAGAGGAATCAGGTATAATATACGATCATGCTGGCAAGCATTTTGTAGTATAGCAAAGTGTACGTTTTTACAGCAAGAGAATACGGATGCCGACATATGTCCAAGAAGAAGGAGAATACTCTCATGGGTCAAATATTACTGAGCTACCACAATGCCTAGAGAATACAGGTATCGGTTTTCTTAGCAGGAGAGCTGACTTCAACACCTAACCCTACTGTGTATGCTAGAACTGTTGCAGTGGAGTGCTATTCAGTCGGAAAGTTGTTCAGGCAACACTCGTAGCTTTTCTCCGACTCACGTCTATTCGGTATCCACCACTGAGACATTGGTCACTGCAAACAGCTCCATGCTATACAGGTTACAAACATGACTGACTTCCAGAATCAGTGATCAAGATACGATACGGTTTAATTGTGCATTATGTATATACACGCAGCCCATGCAGAGGGTGTGTATGGTACCAGCTACTGCTACCAATCTCCAGCAGTATCACCTCCTTTACACTCATCAACAACATCTTCTATGCTCTGCTTGCCACCAGTCAGGTAATGCATGGGCTACACAATCTATTGCCAGATGCAGGGGCACAAAGTGTACAAAAGAGCTCTCAAGATCGAGAGCACATAGCATGCAAAACAGCAAATAGCAAGTAAGCATTTGATTCAGAAGCTATGCAAAGTTTCTATGCCTAAGTATATAGGGAATGCTTACCTAAAAGAGTGTATACTTACCATTCCGTCAGAGTGGAGTGTCAGAAGTGTGGCTGGGGGTCACTGGTGTATCCCCACTGCTGAGAGTATACCCCAGCCCTACCCTGGAGTGGATGTGGACTGGAGATGGTCCCACTGCCACGCTCACCTCTTTCCTCGCATCTGCATCACTGGCTCTGGACTCACAGGGGCACCTTGTTGCTGTAAGGAACACACCACCTAAAGCTAGCTGCTGTGCACTGTTGCCTTCCTTCGCCTTGCGACCTCGTTGCTGTTGTATGCACAGGTCAATGGTGAGGGGGAAGAATTACAACTGCCTGTATCTCTCCTACTGTCTCATGCCCTCTACAATTCCTTTCCTACGACGTCAAACGAATCCAACCTAATCTCTTCCCTACACCTCTCATCCAATGAAGACGTTCTCTCACTAGAGGACAGGCCACACCCTCTACTCCGCCTCCGTCAAACCTCCCTCATTTGCCCACTCACACGTGTCCTCGTAGAGGCTCCAATCTGCGACCGAGTCACTCGCTCCGTCGTGGAGATGCAGAGGACGGGATTTCTGGAGTCAGTAGATCGCGAGTCGCTCCCGTGGGTCAACTGTGGGGTGATGAGCGATGCTCTTCCGACTGACGTGTTTCTGAGACCGGGAGAGAGCTACGTGTTCACCGTCCACCTCTTTCTCAATCCCCTGCTGGAAGGTGTGCCCTTTCACCTCTTCTCGCTCTCACTACTGGTTACATTCGAGGGTGAAATAAACTATTGGAATTCCAAAGGAGTAGGATAAATGTGCATTGCTTGTCAATGATCCCAACCCAGAAGTTTCATGAAGATAAGTAACTTGCTTCCAGGTTTTCTCCCACAAAAGTTTTTTTTACTACGTAACTTCTCTCTTACTTGGTGTTTTTTTGCAGGTGTTACTGGTGTGGATGAGCTACAGGTGGTCCCTACCCTCTCCAGACCTGACACAGTTGAGGTGGTGACCCAGGGAACCTTCCACCCCAGCAACAGCACTGTGATGTATCTGGTAATACATCCTACTAGATACATACTAGCTGTGATACATCTCACCCATGGTGTGCTTGTATACATCTTGCTGGATAACTGTGACACATACATCAGGTTAGCCTCCGGGAAAGAACTGAGCGTAGAACACAGATACAAGTACCTCCGGCCACCATACTACGATCGATAGACGTTCACTTTCAGGTAAATTGTTAGTCCTCATACATTGCAGTCTTATTATCCTGAGTTGCTTTTACAACAGGTCAGAGGTGTAGGAATGGAGTGTGTTGATCCACTCAACCCTCGTCCACAGCTACTTGTAAGTACCTTATGCCTCAGACACAATACTCAACTTACCTCTCTCTCTCTCTCTTTGTGTCTGTCTCATGTCCAAAAGGGACGATTGCAGACCAGAGTGCATGTGGGCTGTCCTCCAGGCCTGTCTCTGGTGTTTGATCACGTCGCCACCCTGGCCAGAGACAACCAGTTCTGCACTACCACCAACAACATCAGCTGCTACTACTTTGGAAATGGTACACACACAATAACTATTTTAGCGACAGTATCTTTCGTAGGTGAATTTGGTTATTTTCTCAGTATATTTTAGGGGCTGCATGCAATAGTGTTTGCAATGTGGTGGTGTTAGATTTTTTAATCCCCATCAAAAAACAATTTAACACAAAATTCCCCCGGATGTGTATCACATTCTTTCTTCTCCCTGGCAGAGTTTCGTCCGGAGATGAAGCTGGTTGATGCAGTGACTGGTGAGTGGTCCGCCTACACTGGGCCATACACCCTACGTGTATTGGCTGGAGGCATCAGCACATCCGACATGCAGAGCTTCAGTCCCAACATGTATGAGACTCTAGTGTAGAAGACTCTAGTGTAGCCATTGTTGCAAGGCATTTCACAAACCTCACTAAAATGTGCAAATGCTAAGTAGGGGTGTAACTTTAATTTTGCACCCAAAATATACCATTTTACTACACCCCATGATGTAGTCAGCGTCAGATATGGACTGTCTCGGCCGATGATGTCATCAGTCATGACAGCAACAAAATTGAGTGAGTTTCGCAGAATGTTTTATGGTTTGTATCCTCAAACATTCTTTGCTGGTGCGTAATCTAGTTTTAAAAAATCGTGCCGTGATTGAACCAGGGACCTTCAGATCTTTAGCCCGATGCCTTAGTTTGGAACAAAAATCTGGTAATAAAACTGCCGTGACCCGGGATTGAACCAGGGACCTTCAGATCTTCAGTCTGACGCTCTCCCAACTGAGCTATCACGGCTGTTCGTGATTCTCAACTGTGTGCCAATGCTCACAAGGCACCAGGTTTCGTTAGGACAAACAAAAAGTGAAGAAAACTGCCGTGACCCGGGATTGAACCAGGGACCTTCAGATCTTCAGTATGACGCTCTCCCAACTAGTTGCGATCGTTGTTCCTCCATAATACAGCCTCTACAGTAACTTTTGCAAAGGAAGTGTCAAGAAAGTTCACTCTCTGCTCTACAACAGGTGGACGTGTGGACTGAGCAGTCCGTGTGGAGAGGTTCTCCCTGGTAGCAGGGGCAGTCCAGAATACTACCTTCTCATCCAGGCCTCCAACAGGTTACACAGCTACAGTGCCTCCAAGTCGATTCGAACATAAGTCTGTTCGCAAATTTTCCGTAAATATTGCGTATTGTGCACATACCTGTCACTTGTCGTAATACTTGCCACACTTTCTAGAGCATTGCTCTCTTCCAATATTTCGTTCCTCAAATTCCTCAAATTCCATTAACAAATCCGTGTTTTTTCAGGGCACTGCACCCACTGTACTCTACATGAACTTTCCTACCACACCCATCATTGACCTGCATTACTCACCTTCGATGTAATGTGAGAGTATGCTTATGTATATATGTCCATGTGCACAGAGATGTGGGTCAGGCAGACACCTACTGCGACCTGACAGTGGAGTTCACAGTCAGAGTCCACGGCATGTCCATGGGTCCCATCACCACATTCGTCACAATCATTGTTAGTCAACTATTTACAGAGTTCATCGCATGCAGAAACTTCAGTATAATTAATCTCTCTTTGCAAGCATTCTGCAATATCGTTTGCCGGTCTGGCTTTAGGTCCTCAGGGATGCATAAGATCTCATAAGAGATGTGTTCAAATGAGAATAGAACTCCCCCAAAGAGCGCCAAAGTTTGCTACATATCAATTCAACGAAGCAGCTTTATTGGATTTTTGTATCCAGGTGTTATTGGTGGTGTTGGTGGTACCACTGGTCTCGCTGTTCCTGGTGTGGGTGTGGAGGGAGAGGAGGGGAGAGGGGAGTGTGCCGGAAGGGGAGGAAGAGGAGAGGGTGGGAGAGAAGTGGTACAAGAAGTGGGTCGACAGAGGAAGAGCGGTGGCTGATGGACTGTGGTTGAAGATGAAAGAGCTGGGGGAGGGGTACAGGAAGACACGACGACCGCTGGAACCTCACTTACACAAAGAATGACTATCAACGTACTAACCCTAGCTTCGTAGCTTATATATTATAGCAGGACCTATAATAGCTAACACATATTTTGTGGCCACAATAACCTCACAATTTAAACGATATATGAAACAGGACCATGATACAATTGCTGTCAAGTTCTAATTCTGTTTTTCCGCATATTCTGGGCTCCTCTGCCCCTGCCTCTCCTCCTGCGGCCTGTCTGTAATCTCCTCTTCTTCACCGCGCCCTCCCTTCCTCCACCCCCTCCTCCTCTCCCTCTTTTCACGCCACTCCTTCCATTTCCCTCCCCTCTCCCCCTTCCTCTCCCCCTCCCTCCGTCTCTGTCTCCCTTGGCTCTGTACTGTTCATGTCTTCCCGACCTCTTTCTCTCCCAGTTCAGCTGCTTCTTCTGACTCTCATCATCGGCTCCACTCTCCAGTAGGTGAGAAAACTGTAGGACAAAGAACCGGGTAAGAATTCTGTAGAGGTACAGTAGGAAAATGGGTAAAACTATCCAAACTGCCGTGACCCGGGATTGAACCAGGGACCTTCAGTCGCTCTCCCAACTGAGCTATCACGGCCAGCTTGGACAAACGTGTACCAGAAACGCTCACCTCATCAGCAGCAGCAAACATTCTGCTTGCATCAAATTTCCCTTTCAGTGAACTGCATGGAGATGTGACATTAAAAAGAAATTTACACCAGACACCACCACCACGTCTCTTACCCGCCCAGTTTCTTCTTGCCGGTTGCTTTCTTCCCATCCTCCTCCCTCTCATCCGCCTCCTCAGGACCTGACTCATTGTCAGACATGTTGTCGAGCAGCAGTTTCTCCAGTTCAGCCTCCGAGACGGTCTCTGCCTTCTCTCCCTCTCCCTCGTCATCCTCACTCTCTCCCCACACTCCCTCGTCCATATCTTCATATCTGTACACTGCACATACACCACGTACAGTTCGTGACTCAGCAACTAATAGTTTATCAGATTGTTATAGTATGACCCGCCTACAAAGTTGCAAAGATGACCCTTAAACCTCGAAATTAGCAACAAACATAGTTTGGACTGCGTGGTGTAATAGTGCGAAAGTAACAGTTGTTTGCTAGCTCACTGTTGTTTTTCTCGTCCTCTGAGCTCCCATTACTGCCACCATCATCATCATCATCACTACCATCAGACCCTCTCCTCTTCTTCTTCTTCTTTCTCTTCTCCTGTCCCTCTCTCACCTCCCTCTGTAGCTCTCTATATTAATATTTCATGTGATCACGTCAAGTGAAAGTGAACCTTACACGATCAATTTCTTGACGTGTATATATAGTGTGAAAGGTAACAGGTATATACTTAGATTTGTTCACACATAAATAGAATGTCTGTAAGTTTCATACCCAGCAAAATCCATGTTTGCAAATTTCTTTTCCTGTTGTTGCTCATCTTCCCCACCCTCCTCCTCCTCCTCCTCTTCCTCCCACTCCTCACCATCCTCACTCTTCTTCTTCCTCTTCCTCTTTCTCCCTGCCGTCGTCTTCCCTCTCTGAGTAACAAACCTGAGATGCAGCCAGACACACACTTGTCTAACAACAGCCCCATTAGATAATTTGCGTGCTGTGGTGAAACATTATACTGACCAACCATGCAGTGATCACAACTTTGCCTCAAAAAGGGCCATTGAAACTGGAAAGTACTCTGTATGAAAGTCATCATGTGCAGCACATGACAGAAAAAATTCCGGGGCATTTAAATTCAGCGATTGATTCCACACGTGTCCGTCAAACCGCAAAATCTTCTGGTAATACACATGTACTGTATAATGGCAACACCTGTGCATAAAGAGGTCCTTGACGTCTACTTTAGATTCATCCAGAGCCGCAAAGGCTGCAGAGTTTGCTGCGGGGAGAGCAAGGCGAGGTTGCAGGGTCACACGGAACACATCACGTCATTGTATATAGTAGTTGTACACAAGACTCGAAACAAATAGAGTGAAAGTAATCTTTATTGCGTAGTAGTTTAAGATTTGATGCATAGAGTGGGGATAATCTTGCAAAACTGCAAGAGATCACCATTTTTTGGTGAAATGTCATTGTTATACAGAATGGTATAAGGTTGGAGTTTCCATTGACTCACCCATCAGTTCTCTGTTGTTAGCCATTCCACTTCTATGGACACGCTGAGGAGACAGCAAGAGAGCACCTTTTTCACCACTATGTAGGTTCCTACAATAGTGTGTGTGTGTGTGTGCGTGTGAGTTGTGTACCTGCATGACAGAGCCCCCGTGGTCACTGGCACGTGTCTTGGGGTTCTTGTAGACGAAACGGTCCAGAAACTTCATGGTTGTGAAGTCCTCCAGAGGATCGCTGGCATAGACTACAGTTTCTCCCTGCGGGGGGAGAGGGAGATGGGGGAGGGAGGAGAGAGGAGATTGATGAGGAGTAAGGGGAGGTTACTCACTGCGGCAATCTTCCTCGAGAAGAGTTGTACTGATGGGTGGTAGTGACGAGACAACTGTTGAGGAAGATACAGTAGTTAGACCAAGGCACATGAAGGGTGAGTAACATAATTATGTAAGCGTGCATACTATATGTCTAGTAATGTCCTCAATACGGTCATGCTTTGTGTATATTTCTAAATAAGTGTAAATCCACCTGAACTCACGTTCGATTGTCAAAAATTCTGTTGCATTAAACTGTAATGTGTTACCTCCTTGAGTTCCCAGAGACAAGTTGTCTCAGCCCCAGAGAACTGAGGGTTCCTGTGACCAATTCTGTATCTCTCACTCTGCCCCACTGCCTTCTCCGTTTTCTCTTCCTCGACACCACTCACACCCTCCTCCTCCTCCCCCTCACCATCTCTCCTCTCCACACCATGATGATTAGCAGGGGGGGCATCCCCAAACTCTTCCGCGTCGTTACCCTGCATTACGAACGGCCATAGAGCTGGCTTCTCCTTCAGTAGCTGCAGAAAAGCAAATCAAATCGATTCACATCACACACAGTAGTGTTGCACACACCTCACACAGTAGAACCAGACTCCCACAGACAAAGGAGGGAGAGTGACAGGCACAGACGTACAGCATCCTCTTCACAAACGCCTGCAGCAAGAGAACCCCGTACTCACAACATACAGCCATATACATATGGCGTTCACCCACACTATAGCATTGACCCATATTATAGAGTGTTACGTAATACCTTGACCCGGTTCATTGAGGGGTCACTCTTCAAAGACTTGAACAACACGTTCAGAAACATTGCCTGCAGCACAAGATACATACAACCAAGAATACTTGGAACAAAAAAGTCAGCAAAATGGGCATTTACATGTAATGTCTTTGTTCCTATCTCGCATTATTTTGCCTACTCACTGTCCCTATTCCACTCTTGCATCTATTTCGCAGTCCCTTTCCCTATCCACCATATCCAGAAAAAACACAATATTCACCCCACAGACCTACTTGTCTGTTGGAGTGTTTTTAAGGGCGGGGTCCATCAGTTTGGAGTAAAGGGCATTGTAGTAGCGGTCGGAGACGGAGTGTCTCGACTCCGAGACTTGGTGGAGTAACATGAGGGCCTGGATCCCCGTGGAAACTGGCCCCACATGGACCACCTTGAACAGACTCTGCAGGTGGGTCTCAAATGAGGGCAGCTCCTCTGCGGAACATGGAAATACGAAACTTCTCACTGACAAAACTTTAAGGCAATAGCATACACACCAGCATAATAATATGGTTAAAGAAAACCTATGGTATATGCTGTATAGCGAAAAATTAAGTATAAATTGCTGGTACACAATGTTAGTAGTGGTGGTATAGGGCAGAGGTGTATAGGGGAGGGGGCCCACCGGTCATGAAGGGAAAGGCCCTGTTGACTCCACTCAGTAGGGCGGCCAGCATCTTACTGTCCAGACTCTCCTTCTGCACGTACACCTTTCAACAGATCAACAGATCAAGACACGACTTCGACAAGCTCCAAGCTTTGACAATGTTCTACTAGGTATAACTATATCTCTCTGTGTATCTCTCTCTGTGATATACGTACCTTGAAGAAAGTGAAGTAGACGTCCATGAGTTTGGCCACCAGAGGCCCATCTTCGGGGCTCAGCACCAGCTGATTCAGGCAACACACACCGTAATACCTGTGCATTGAAAAAACGCCACTTACATCTTGATGCTACATAGCTCTACAACCAACTGTTACAGTTGAGGAGGAAGCTTTGAGGGTTTTGTGAAGTTCACGGTTTGAGAGCCCATTCACGTTTCCTCAACGAAATTTTAGGGCAATCCGTAAAAAGCATTTTCTTTCTCTCGAAACATTCTCAGTACAGTATCTTACTAACGTGTACTGTATGTATGTATGTATGTATGTATGGACTAGGCAGGCAGCTCACTGAGCCTTTGGAGAGATGTTGGGTCTGTGAAGAAGGCTCTCTATCTCCCTGGTGACCACCATCTTCATGTTCACGTGATGGTTTACTGCAGCACGAGAGAAGACAACCACACCACAGGCAACACAATCAACCAAAGCTAGGAGGGAATTTTACAGGATTCTAAAATTTGTGCACTAAAAACCAATTTGGGGCTGAATCCTAGTCTCAGGTTTTCGGCCCTTCCCCCTCCTCTCATTAAACACAGTGGGTGATTACGTAATACAGCATAACTACATTATATAGCTATGTATATACCATGACCCCCTGCACCTCTCTCCCGCTACTAAACACATAGTTTGTCGTTGGCTCACGGAGTTTCAGTATGAACATGACGGCCTTTGAGGCCACCTTCCTGTGAGGGTCCCCGAGTTTATTGACCAGCTGAGTCAGGAGCAGTTTCTCCTGCTCCGGTCGCTGGTGGAGGAGGTCAAACACGTGGCCCACCATCTTCTCTCTCACCTCCTCCGACGGGTCGTGGGTCGCCGCCTACACACATACAACATACTACATACATACACACATATATGTACATACATACTGGAAGAGTTTTAAGATTCCGTGATTCCTTTAACGAGGCTATAAACCTTGGAAATATCAATGGACGAGATGCCTAACTTACTTAGCAAACATTTCACTTTATGCACACTTGTTACTGCATTTGCGCAGGCTGTGTGGGGAAACTCGATGCAAGTTACTACGAGATTTAGTAAGTTATGTTCACGCGCGAAGTGTGTTCTGAGTACCTGAAGTGTGTTGATAAACTGGACGTAGCGAGACTTGATCTGGTCCTCGAAGAACCAGAGAAGCAGGAGGGTGCTCTGTTGGTGGGTGAGGGAGCCAGTGGACGAAGATGTCGAGAGGCGGTCCAGAGGTCGCTGGTTCAGGTACTTGAGTTTCCTGCGTTCTGGCAGCAGCTCCGACGCCCACAACTCCTTCAGAGTGTCTGTGGAAACCATTATCATAGGAGAGTGAATATTTTTCAAGACGTTTTTTTCGGGCATCTTTGCTCACTGGTTGCAAGGATGCCTTTTCTCTTGGCATGGAGTCCCTTCATGGCTTTCCCAACTCCACCTCCTTTTACCACCAGTCCCATTAGCCAGTCCAGCGAGACCAGGGAGTGAACTGGGGACTCCTTAGGAGTTGAGGAGTGGGGGAGAAGGGAGAAAGAAAGGAGACAAAGAATGAGGGGTGGCTAAAGCAGGCATAGAACCGTGTCAACCCTCAACCTACCTGAACTTGAAGAGTGTGTGCAGCCACTTTATCACTCAGAGTTCCAGAAGACAGAACGTTTTTCAGCCACTTCACGTCACTCGCTCCTTTCCTCTTCTCACGAACTGAGACACACGTCCCACCATAATGTGATGATACATACATACATACAGACTGAACACAGGGGGCCTACATTTCTCATAGAGCTGGGTCTCGGTGTTCATCAGTTGTTGGGCCAGTGAATTGAGGTGAGTCAGAACTGTCTCCGAGACTGGGAACGCTGCCTCAGTACTTGCACTCTGTATATATGTACACGAGAGATCATTTAGAGAGCCTATGGGACCGGGAATACAAAAGGCCTCGAATTGGGGCGAAGGAACATGCACTAACTCACACACAGTATATACAGTGCAACACTTACAATCACTAAGGTTGTCACAACCATTGCTATAGAAAGGAATCCTAAATGGGAATCGCTCCTTATATATAGCGGGTTCAATGTGGCACCCACACCAGTGGATCCCATCCCAGCGAGTGTGTGGACAGACACACCTGCTCAAACCACGTCTCCTGGGAGTCAGGGGACACCAGAAGTTTGGTGGTCTGAGGCGAGATTGAGAGACAGAGCAGCCGTTTCTCCACCTCCTTCTTCTCGCTGGGTCTCCCTGGCCCTCCTTCACCATCTGTCAGTTTGGACATCTTCTTGTTCTTACTTTTCTTTTTCTCTTTCTTATTTTTTGGCTCAGCAGTTATTTGAGGTTCCTGCTGTCTTTTTGTATCACCAACATCTTTCTTCTCTTTTTTCGCTCTCTTGTTGACTTCTTTGCCAATTTTTTTCTCCAGAGTTTGCTTCCTTTCTTTCTCTCCTGCTTTATCCTCTGCACCACCAACACCCACTCTCTCTCCATTTGTTCCAGTGTTCAGTCCAATACTGCGGATGTAGGTCTCAATCTGTAGTCATACAGTGACACAGTAACTAGTGCTATGTACATGACAAATACTTCACCCTTAACCTCTGATCTCTGTAGGTTATCCTCTTCTTCTTCCTCCTCTTCTGCACCAAACTCCATCTCGCTGCCACTGCCCACGTCTCCCAGCTCTTCAAACTCTTCCTGCCCACGGCGAAACAACGAGTTTCACTTTCGCTACGTTATAGACATATGAATATGAGGGTCACTCCTCACCTTGGTGCCTCCCATACGCTCCACGTCTTCTAGAGTGAGCGTGAAACTCATGGTAAGTGTAAACCCTTCACTACTACACGTGGTGGGGTCGAAGTCCACGTCGAGCCACGCCTCCACGTAGAAAAGAGGCGTGGCTCCATCGCTCCATCGTAGGGGCGCGAAACCAGTGATCCTCTCCTGGATATTTATAGCTCTCTCGACGCCGTATGTGAATCAGTCTAATGTCAGAGCAGCAGCCACTCATGATCCGCCTGCTGTCAGCCTCGGTGGCCGTCGCTAACCGCGCCGGGGCCGTCATCAGAGACGTCCTGAAGAGCGGACAACTCGGCGTCGTGCACAAGGTACGCGTCGTGCACGATGCCTCCCCAGCGCTGGTGAAAACTGGTGCGTGTGGTTTCTGCAGGGTTACGATGATCCCCAGACGGAGGCAGACCGCAGAGCAGAGCGATGCATCGTGGCCACACTCACCACTCGATTCCCCCACGTCACCATCATTGGGGAGGAGGTCAGTCAGTCAGGCTACACCCTCTACGGTCTCTGCATGCTGAAGACATGGGGGGGAGAACATGCAATGCCTATTGGTGCATTTTCAGACGTAGCTATGGATGCTGAGTAGGTATGTTAGCATCTGGTGGGTATGTAAGTAGTATGTCTTTAGAAATTCTGGTCTCATTCTCATTCCCCTCTCTGTGTGTCTGTCCACAGTCTATTCCACCGACAGCTGCAGACCTGGAGGCAGTGGTTAGAGAGGACTCTCCGGAGGTCCTGAGAGAGGCGTGTCCTCCCGACCTCACCTCCGTCGACGAGAAAGACGTGAGCTACTTTTCACCACTGCCATTATTATTAAACTATGGGGGCACATCCCTGATAATAATAGGGCCGCCTTTTCTTTCCCCAAGCTTGCATGCAATCCCCCCTTCCACACACACACGCACCCTGAATTAGTTGGTATACATTCCACAATGCAGTTAATTCTGGAGATAGTGGATCTTCAAACTGGAAAAAATCTCTCTGTATAAAGTTCTCTCCCATCTTGTACAGGTGGTTATATGGGTGGATCCTCTGGATGGGACAGGAGAATTCACCAAAGGTACAGCCACTCACAATGCAACATTCTCATCCAGGTTTAGAGTGTATGTGAGCACGATATCCAGTGGAATGAATACCACACATTATTTCTTCTCTGTGTGTTTTCATACATGATGGTCACCAGCGTAACATGCGATGGGTGCATGAGATTGTGTTGGTTCACGTAATCACATAAGGGCAAAAACTATCACCTGACTAGCACATGTGGGGGGTGTGAGAGGATGTGCATGTCCAACAACTGGCTTCAAGATATCCTACATGGCATCCTGGTGTCATTGGTCAAGGTCACAACACATTTACACCTCGCTCTGTTTTACTACAATACCAGGCCACAGGTTTCCATCTTGATCAGCTACAGAATGCTAATTGTAACTACACAACCAAACACTCCCTGTATCACGTGGGTATATACTCTTGTAGTCCAACTTCAAACTGGGTATATACTCATAATAGGGTCTGAAACTGCCACTGAGGTATATATATGCAGAAATCTTATTGTTTGCTTGCTGGCAGGTTTCCATGAAGATGTGACGGTGCTGGTGGGGATAGCAGTGGAGGGAAAGCCAGTTGCAGGAGTCATTCACCAGCCATTCTACGGCACCATGGCTGGCCTCCCGACAGCTCAGCAGGGTCGCACGGTCTGGGGTATGCTCGGGCTCGGGGTACGGGGTATTGTACCCCGCCCCTCCCCCGAACATGGGGGACTCCGG
Organism: Geodia barretti; assembly: GCA_030341885.1. NCBI lineage: Eukaryota > Metazoa > Porifera > Demospongiae > Tetractinellida > Geodiidae > Geodia > Geodia barretti. The sequence continues at coordinate 19,002 of CASHTH010003191.1, forward strand.
CTGGCGGTGTCTCGGTCTCACTACTCGGGGACTGTGGAGAGAGTCACCGAATGTCTTCAGGCCAAGGAGAAGGTAGGCAGCAGCCCACTCTATCACTTGGGACGATTACTTGCACTCAGCAAAATGCATTAAAAAATTTTGCATGAAAGAGTATGTGGTGATGTAGTTTAAACATGAACAAAATACACCATGTGATGCCAAGAGAAAAAAGATGCAAGCTCTGGACAGCTGTTTCCGGCTTGTTGGCCCTGGTGTAAGTGTCACCACAGTTAGCTTTCTTCATATAGGTATGTTTCATGGGAGGAAAATTCGCTTTTCAAACCAGGATATATTATGCCAGTCTGTGTGACTGGCTCACGCAATTTTTAGAGAGGGATTGTATGTGCATCCATGGTTCACAAAGCTAAAGTCACATACATTTGTCTGCAGGTGATAGCTGGAGGTGCAGGGAACAAGATATTGATGGTTCTCGAGAACGTGGTCGACGCCTACATCTACCCCAGCCCGGGTACAAAGAGATGGGACACTTGTGCCGGGGACGCCATCGTTAGAGCAGCGGGCGGAGCCGTGACAGACGTTCACGGGCGGGACCTCGTGTACGACCCCGTGACCCCCGTCCCCAGCACAGGGGACCAATCGGGGTTCGTTCAACGCTGCATGAACTCACAGGGGGTCCTGGTTGGCATGAAGGGTCTGGAAGACCTCAGGGCAAAGATACCTGAAGACGTTCTAAGGAGCTTGTCGAAATAGAGTTTTACAATTGCCCATCGCACTCCACCAAGTGATCACCCATGGTATTATAATATTATTGCATATACATAGACGTTCACATAAAAATTAAAATTACTTTCTGCTGTGGAAGTAACTCGCTCCGATTTCTTCCGGTAACCTGTATGTGAATTGTGGGGGTGAAATGATCTTGAAGAGACCTTGAAGAGTACGAATTGCGAAGAGTCAGCACTAGTAGAGAGTGGGGTGTGTGTACCTTTTCGATCGCTTTTCCTTGACCTTCAGCTTGTACTTGCGGTGTGCCCTAAAAACACGAGACATATTCACACACCTAAACTCCAACCATGCATCAATGTGCAACTACACACGTGCACACACGAAAAACACCGTTCTGCTTGCAACGGTGGTATATATACACACACAAAATCAAAAACTACACACAGTGAGTTAGTATATATATTATACCTGACTCTCTCCCTTGGCTCAATGACGTTTCTCTTCTGCAGACTCTTGTACCTGTCTCTAGCCAGACTACCCTCACACTATAGACATGTACACACACACAATACAGTACAGTACACAGTCATCATACATAGTACGGCATATTCCATGAGTACGTAGTGTAGAGAATGACAAAGGTCATGCAGAATTACATGTCCATACATTTAACTATATATACCTTGAGACTCCTCAGTGCTCCAGTGATTTCGGAGCTCAGTTGTACATCGATCTCAGCATCCACATAACTGGGTGCAGTAGCCGTTAAGGCCTTCCCAACAAGACAAAGTTGACACAGCGAAACCATCATATGGGAATTTTGTAGCATTGATCAAGTGCAAAAATGCCACAGTAACTTGGAAATCGGCATAAATTCACAGACACAGATGTATAATATAATCTACTAGTAGCAGTGGATACGATAGCTTGCCGAGACGCTTCGTATGCAACGACTCTTCCTTCTTTGAGAGTTGTCTTTTTCTCCTCTTCTCAATAGTTTCTCCTTCTCTCTTCTCTATGGCCTTCCTCAATGACCGCAGCCTGCAGCACAATTCAATCTCAGTCATACAAAACTCTGAGTAGATGTATAATATACCTGTAGACATCATTCATCCTGGACTTTAGCATCTTTGCAGCCAGTTTCTGCTTCTCCTGAAACATGCATGAATGCACATTAAGTCTCAAGCTCACGATGTTTACTCGAACTCCAGGTGTTTTCACAACATAAAGCTAGCTAGTGTCACTAAATCAGCTCATCCACCCTATTGAATCTCTACTGCGATGCAGTACGCAAGTGTTTGCGTGAAATAGACTTAGGGGACACACTTTCAGGCTCCTCTCCTCCTCCCTCCTCCTCTTCTGGTGTGTCTTCCTCTCTCCAGCCACAGTTGGTCTCCTGTGAGCCACCACTACGTCCCCTGTCTCCTCTCCTCCTCCTCCTCCTCCTCCTTCTCCTCAATCAACCCCTCTATCATCTCGTCCTGCCACACTTTCTGAAAGAAACACAATATCAGTATTGTACTGTTCAAAGGCTGGAGAAAAGTGACACTCGCAGAGGTTAGAATAATTACAGTCTATCTTTAGGGGTTGGTTAATCTTCAGGGGTTGGAAAACACTTCGCATTATATTCTTCAAGGTGGATCAATCTTCACAGGTTGGCGTATTTTAGCAGTCTGAGGACTGATGATTGGCCCCGCCCACCTCTCTCTGAGTGGCTGTCATGGGCTCCATGGCCTCCAGTCTCTTGTTGATCTTCATGTCAGCTGCCAGTCGAGCTTCCTCCACATCCACTGCACTCCTCAACAGCTCCTAACATACCATTACCAGATGCCACATTACACAACTCCTCTACAGCTCCTAACATATATACCATTATACATTACACATCTTGCTGCAAAAATTTAAAATGCAGTATTTTGGTGGACCCACTAACTTTTTGCTCTTGAACACGCTGGCGGACTGACATACTTCACTCGCAAATGGCCATTATATATATACCACAGGCTAAGGTATATACATACAGGAGAGTGTAATGTATTATGTTGTAGCTGCTCTACCATTTTATACAGTACCTGGTGGTCGTCAAAGGCAGGGTTGTAAGAGGACCCAGGAGGTGGGAGGGGAACACTGTCCAGTCCTGACGGTCTACCACCCACTGACACCGGCTTCTACACATCGCATATTGAGACTATCAATTTACAGGGGTCACTATGTAGTGCAAGGGTTAGTATATACCTTTACTGGCAGCTTCCTTGTGACTCTTAGGAAATGCTCATCTGGAACATCTTTGGCTGATAATGCTGCAGAAAGCGTCGCGACATCCAAGTCAAGAGCGAATACGTTATCGAGAGTATAGAGCTCACTGTTGCCTTCGACGGCCCATATATCTTGCATAACAGGCTTTAGCGCTGACTTCTTTAACCTCCTGTGGACGGCTCTGACCAGCTCTCTGGTCTCCCTCTGTCTCCTTACAGAGAACCGTGAGCCCGCGTCAAACTCTGCCTCATCCTCACTGGAGTCACTTGCAGTCCCTCCCAACAGCAACCTCCTAGCCTTGGCCTCACGCACATTGGCGACACTTCCGACCGGGTTCGTGGGTTCGTTTGTCCCGTTAATGACAGGGTCACCGTAGAGATGAGAGAGGCTCCTGAGTGGCCTCTTGCGTAACTCGGCCCTAGAGGGCTTCTTCCTGTCCTCTGCTGAAGTTGCCTCACTCTGAACAAAGAACAGCTGCTCGTCTTTCTTCTCAGATACCAGTCCACTGTACACACAAACAACCAACACATTCGTACACATTCATATATAGACGTTACCTACCCAGTTCTCTCCTGGAATCTCTGCTCTTCCAGAAACTCTTCCACGTCGCGTATGTCCGTGTATTTCCTGAGGTTTTTCTTGCTCTTCTTGCTGTACTTTCTCCGCTTTTTGACTGTTAGCTGTGCCATATCTCTCTCTTTGTCAAGCGTCTTTGTGAGCGGCGTTTTTCCACGTGGACGATGGGCGTGGCAAATTTGCTAATTTCCTTCGTCCGGATTCCGTCTCAGCGCGCGGTGGAATGGTCTGGGGACAGGTTTGCAGGGAGGCGTGTAGGCGGGGCAGCTGCTGTTTACACACACACAGTTGCAAAACGAGCTCAGCTAGCCAGCCCAACCTTCCATGAGTTTGCTCTGCAAAGAAGACCAGTGAAACGTTTCTGATGGTGGACGAGCGAGATTAGTGGGCCCCCGGCCGTCTCGTGGAGAAGTATCCAAGCGACGCTGGGCGTGCGTAGAGTCGGCCGCGACGCTATATTGGCATTGGATACACCACGCGCTCCAGACTCTATCGGACTCTTTCAGCGACCGAACGGGTAAAGGTGTCTCTTTCTCAAAAGCAAGTTTTGCGTGTTGGTTCTACTGAGTGTGCATCTCTCAATGCTTCCCGCAAGAGAAATAAGCAAGAAGAACATGGCCGTCGAGCGCCTGAATCACTCGCTGAACGATTCGCTGGAAATCGGCAGATCCCGAGTGAACGGAGGCTCGCAGTTTTCACCCTCCCGATCCACGCCACCGGTGGCACCAGTGGAGATGGGAGAAAAGGCCGACTTCAGGGCGTTTTCTGCGCAAGAGGACGAGCTCCCTGGCGGTTCGCTTTGCCCAGACCTCCTTCGCTACGACGATCTTCTCCTGTTGCAAGACAAGACGAACGGCAAGAACCGGGCGCTGGGCGTCGAGAGGCTGCAAGCGGCCGTCGAGTCGGTGGAGAACTCCACAGTACTCGAAGACAACCTCCCGTCTCTGGTGGACGAGGCGTGCTCGGCAATGGGTGACAGCCACATCAAGGTCTGCCTGGCGGGCCTCCAACTCCTGGATCCGCTCATCAGGCGCACAGGGAGCAACCTGAGTCCCCACATCTCGTCCCTGGTGGAGGCCGTGCTGGTCAAGATGGGCAGGAACAAGCACGTCCTGAAAAAGGCAGGGATGAGGATCCTGGTGCACCTAATGCACTACAGTCAGCCGCAGGACGTGCTGACCGAGATCACCCGGTTCGGACTGAGGCACAAGCAGTCCAAGGTGCGAGAGGAATCGCTCAACGTGCTCACGGCTGCACTCATCCGTTTCCCTCGCTCTGAGTTTCGCCTCACCCAGCTGGCCAGGGACGTCGTTTCCCTGCTGAGTGACGGAAAACCGCACGTCCGTCAGGCCTGCATGGAGTGCATGGCCAAGATCACATCTCTGTGCAACTCAGAGGAAGATCTGAGACAAGTCATGTCCTTTGCTGCCAAGAACGGACACCACTCCCCCAATGCTCCCCACAGCTTGGCGGCGCTCAAGGCCCTCGAGTGTCGCATCGTTCGAGAGTGTGGCCCCCCTCGTCTGAGAGAAGACGGGCTGGTCGAGTACGGCATGCCGGTGGTTGGCGTCGATGTCCCGCTCTCCCAACACGGCCCCGACGTGGAATGGATCAGGAGCGGAGCCCTCGGTGGAGAGGGAAACCCGGTGTCCAATGGTCTAGAGGAGAGCTCCGTGGCTAGGAAGGAGGCAAGGCTGCGTCCGTTTCGCAGTGCCTCCAAGAAACTGCCGTGGGAGATTGACGAAGCCGAGAGGAGCAAAAATGGCGACATCAGTAACAGTCACCTAAATGTGAGTCTGTTCAAGTACACCTAGTGCAGTTGAGTATATTTACACACTTTTCTATACATGCAGGACACTACTGCAGATCTGAACACTACCTTTACACTGCCGAAAGCTTCCAAGAATGCAGCAACTTCCCGGCTGATGATGCACCAGCGACCACCTTCGTCCAAGCAGCTGTTTGCAAAGGAGGGAAGCCGATCTCCTTCATCTCATCGACCTCCGACCGGCAGACGACAGCTGGCGCCACTCTCTGACTCTGAGAAGAGACGGAGCCCACCACGCAGCCCACCCCGCAGCCCAGTCAACAGCTCGGAATCCTCCCTCTTCGTCCAAGACCTTCGCGACATGGTTCCCCCTCCGTCCCGCGGAGGGCCACTGCCCCCACCGATCCCTCCCCCGGGGACCAAATTTTCCCGCCGACACCAGAGTCTCCCGAGTGGAGTCGCCAACCGTGACCTCCCGACAAGAGGTCAGCAACACAAGACGGTCAACTTTGGCAACGGGTCACCTCGACTGGGCCCGATTGGCAGTCCGACAAGCAGTAGACACAACCAGCTACATGTGTCAGATGAGGCTCAGTCTGGCGTGTCTGGGGTGCTCCCCCCAGCCGTGCCTCCCTCTGAGCTGGTCGAATCGTGGCCTCGCTCTCGCGTCAGAGCTCGAGGCAAGGGACCGGCGGTGACTGGTGCTCCAGCAGGACCCTCAGAGCTGATCACTGCTGACCCTCTCAAGGCTTTTGGAGGAGGTATGTATGAAACTCTTCTTTTTTCCTCTCGATGTGCTGTCATGTGGCGAGTGTTTTTCTGCACAGTTGGGGATCCAGTCCGGACGAGCGTTGTTCGTCCTCCTTCCAAGCCGCGGGCTCGCAACCCCATCATCATGAAGCAGCGACAGGAAGAGAAGAAACTCAGGACCTCCCTCCTCCAACAGCACCAGCAACAGGTAAAACATATATTGATGGTAGTTTTTTATGATTTGGGCCAGTAAGGCAGGTGTAGTCTCATGTATTCTTACAGTGATCCCCAAATAAACTTTCCCCGAAAATATTTTTCCAACCATTGAGTGTGCGTATGATTTTCTGTGTGACTTGTTGCAGGAGAGTTCCCAGGAGAACAGTCCGACTCAGACGGAGAAGGAGTTCCTGATGTGTGCCAACACCACGCTCCAGGACGATTACTACTACTCCAGTGTCCCCGAGGACACCACGGGACTGGAGCACAGCCTCTCCTCCTCACTCACCTCTCTCTGTCGCCACCCAAAGGAACCTGCCCAGTCCACCAGGACAACAGAGGTGAGCTACACTTTATATGAGAAAGCTGTTGTTTATAACAACGGAGGATCTGAGTGTTGACCACAGACTTTGTGTTTTACGAAAGTAGCAATTAACTGGCTCCCCTTTTATTATGTGTGCTCCCCAAGTATACATGTACGCAATCTTTCACAACACCCTGAAGGTTGAGAAACTGGAGCAAGTCAGAAAGGAGAAGGGGTCTCGCAAGGCCCCGCATCACTCAGCCGTCTGTTCCCAGTCCTATTCTCCACAAGCTCCACACGATGAAATCCCCGTTGGACTCAGTCACAAACGGAGACAGAAGAAGAGGGAGGAGGCGGCAGCAGCTGACGAGGCAGCCGAGAAGAGGGCCAGAACCGGTGTGAGGGTGGAGAAGGACTTCAACAAGACGTTCACTCTTGGCGAGTCGCTTGCCCATGCCGACCCCTCGTCAGTCTCCTGGCAGACTCTGCAGGCTCTGGCACAGACTGCTCCGTCCCACCTCCCCCCGAGATACCGACCAAGACCAAGAAGAAGACGAAGAGAAACGGAGCAACGAAGCTCTGGCAGCTCGGAGGGGTCCGACCCAACCTTCCACAATGGTGAAAGAGGTGCAAGAAAACATGTCACTGATACTGAGTACAGTCAGAATCAGAGGACCTGTGAGAGAAACGAGCCTCTTCCGAGTCGCCAAGACGGTCGAAAGGCGACGGTCAAGACTGGGACTCCGCAAGGCGGGGGCTCTGGGTCCCGAAGGCCAACGCCCCTCAATAGAGAGGGGAGGCACAAACACAATCAAGATGGAGGTCAACGGAGTCAAATCTCCACCTCCTCCGGCACAACTCTCACCCGAGAAAGAGCTGTCTCCACCGGCAGCAGTACCGCCAGCCAGAGGCGGGGCCAGGGGCAGGAAGCAGAGACAGTCGGAGCCTGCCTTCATGTTTGGAAGCCACGAGACAAAGATGGCTATGGGCGGACACGATGACTCTCCCACTGGAACCACTCGTGGTGGAGCTACTCTCACCGACGAGAGCCCGGATGGGAGCAGCGAGAGGCTTCTCCCCGAAGTTCCCCGCCAGTCGCGCAAGAAACACTCCAAGTACGCAGTGATAGGAGGAACCAGGGGAACCAGAGAGGACCACCGCCTGGCGCAGAGCAACGGACACCACCACAGACGTCGAGGGAGCTGCGATGACGGCTTCCCAACAGCGACGACGGGGGAAAATGGATCTCCAATGAACAGGAGTCTTCCCGATCTCCAGCCATTCTCCAGCCCCGAGCGTGGGCTGCGAGAAGCGCTGTCGCAGCTGGACGACAGCGACTGGAACAAGAAGTGCGATGGGCTGTTGGGAGTCAGACGACTGGCTGCCTACCACACACAGAGACTCATCCCCGACCTCCACAACGTGACACTGGCTGTAGTCAAAGAGGTAAGAGCTCTATCACACTAACATCACTCGCTTGAGCCGTGTGATATGTGTTCACAAAGGTGGAGAACCTCCGATCATCAGTGGCCCGAGCTGCCATTAGCTGTCTGGGAGATGTGTTTGTCTATGCTGGTCACTACATGGACCCTGTGAGCACCATTAATTCATGTGATGCCCCACTCTCATGTAGTGCATAGTTGTACATGTGTGCATGCAGTATTTGTATGTGTATGGAAGGGTGTGGTTCAGTCTGTTTTTTCGTCTTTACTCCTTCCTTTTACACTTTACATGCACCACACACTATACTCCTTATAATACGTTGTGTACCTGTGATAGGAGCTGGATAGGGTTGTGAAGGTACTGCTGCACAAGACAGGAGAGTGTAATGCGTTCCTGCGAGAGGACGTCGAGAAAACAATGCACGAGATTGCCCAGCACGCCACACCAGGGAAACTGCTCCTGGCCATCGTTGCAGGAGGCTTCAAGTGAGTTCCACTCTATTACCTCACCTCTATCCCTCTACTAACCTCTCTCTCTCTCTCTCCTCCTCTCCACGTACAGTCACCGCAACTCCCAGGTGCGTCGGGCGGCAGCCCAGTTCCTGAGCCAGGCGGTGGAGCGATACGGCCCTCCCACAGCTCCTTCATGCCTCCAGAGACATCCTGGAGAAGGCACTCATTGCTACACTCGGTTTTGTCGGCGACGCCACTGCTGATCCAAGGTGCAACACCATACTAAATATTGCTTCGTACAACATGCCCCAATCCAATTTTAGACCCAATGGTAATACACCCGCTGCACTTTCCCGATCTTGTGGTTCTAGGCCTTCAGTTCAAATGTGTGTGTGTGTGTGTGTGTAGGTTCTATGGCCGAGTGTGCCTCAGTCACCTCATGACAGAGCCTGACTTTGAGAGGATTGCCTCGCGAACTCTGAACACCCAGCAATGGTCAAAGATGAGAGACGCTGTGGAAATGATCAGAGTCAAGGTACATGACGTTCTTTATGTGTGTTCTGCATTATACAGTACTGTACATACACGTCCCATACACATGAATCAGACACACATTTCTTAGAATATCCTGTAAGCTAGTACATGTACTATACTAATCTAATCGGCATACCAAAGTGTGTTGAATATTGCTGGACCCACATGCCAGGAGGGTGAATAGTGCGACGGGGAGGTGTGCATGTCTGTGAATTTTGTTCCAATTTCTCCATAAGTGTAGGCATGTCCTGCGTGATTAGTCTTGAGGCGCCACATTGTGGGGTGGAGCCAGCGACAATCAACATTTTCTCTTTCCTTCACCTATTGCTAATGACACTTCGTATACATATTATGCTGCTATTTGCTTTTGGCTACACTTTACAATGTTACAATGGGAATACTTTCGGCTACTGACACTAGTTGTATAATTGAAATCATTGTTCTGTTTTGCAGGGAGTAGGGGATCCTCCAAGTGAGGCCACTCCCACCACTCGCTCCAGACACCCGACGGGGGGAACCTCGAGGGCCACTAGCCATGCGAAGGGGACGGGGGGACCGAGGACATCGGTAGCCGTCCACTGCGGGGAGAACCCTCCCCTCCCAGATCGTTTGGTGGAGCGACTGAACGCCGGTAACTGGGAGGATCGCCAGGAGGCCATCAACGTCTTGGAGCAGTTTGTGGATCGGCATCCGAAGGCTCTGGAGCCTCACATGAATAAGGTGTTTAGCTATAATATTATGTGTGGAATCATAGAAATGCCCTCTTTCCACTTCCATTTCACATGCCAACCTTAAAAGGAATGTTGCAGTACATGTATATACATAAGAACACAATATCATTAAACAAAAGAAATAGTTTCGGGTTCTAAATTCATCCGGCACATTCCTTTTAAATCCGAGCCCACACACAACTACCCCAGACTGGGGTTTCTCAACTCTGTGGATTGACGATGACGTCTTTCCTGACAGGTTTTGATGCTTTCAACCCGAGGCTGACAGACCGGAACAGCAAGGTGAACCTGCGGGCACTCCAGGCCTTCAGCAACATGGTCCCTCTCCTGGGCAGTCTACTGGCACCTCTCAGTGCCAACATTATCAAGGCTCTCATGCCCAACCTGGCCTCCAAGAATTCTTCCATTCTTTCCGCCGCAACTACCGTCTTTGACCTCATCTCACAGTGCATTGGTGAGTCGATCGTGTCACTAATGTAGAGATGTCTCGGGGAATGTGTATAGAGATGGCATTGTGTGCTTCGTTGAGGACTGCGTAGTAAATCTCCCAACTCTCTCGTCGCTCTCTCTTTTTCTATCTTAGATCCGGCACATCTAATTCAACCAATAGCCACACATTCTCAACACGGCAATGCCAGGATCCAACCCATCATGATCAATAAACTCGCAGGTATGCATACATACATATACACTTGCTCCTTCTGCATCTGTTGATAATCATAAACACCCCCCATTTCATGCAGAGCTGGCTGAAGTGATCCACAGCTACAATCCCAGGCTGGTGGTGAGGCAGATCCTGCCTGTGGTGTGGCACTTCATGGCGGGGAAGCCACCTGGCTCCAACGAGGTGAAGGAGGCCATTGTCGCTCTCTGCCACACTCTGTACGACGTGATGGGGCAGAGTCTCCTGGACTGCGCCTCCACCCTCTCCCCACAGAGCCAGCAGAGGCTGAACCGAATTCTACTACTCGACAAACTTTAGCTAGGTGTTCACGCTGTATGTTTCAGTCACATTTTTGTCTGTGTCTGTGTTGCACGCCATAGGTTTTGTTTGTTTGTCACCTGTCAGCATTGGACGTTCACTCACTAATTTTAAACCACCTGAAATCATACACTATCATCCTTCCAGAAGCATCATAAGTTATGTGTGTTGTTTGTAAAAATGTAAATATGTTTTTCCAAAAAGTTACTATCTGGGTTAATGTTCAGAGTATAAAGATAGTGGTGTTAAAAAAGGAAAAAGTTAGCGACGAGGATGGGATTCGAACCCACGCGTGCATAGCACAATGGATTAGCAGTCCATCGCCTTAACCACTCGGCCACCTCGTCTACGCTATGCAACGCGAGATAAAATGACGATTATAATTATGTCACGGAAGTGAGTGCTTCCGCAGGTGGTTTGAAGTCTTTTCTGGTTGTGCTAAGCAAATAATCTGGACAAAACAGCAGCAACAATTCACTTTGTATACAAACAACATCATTCACCACACTTACCATTATCAGTTTCAGCATTATAGAAGTGTGTAGGAAGCAGTGGAGTAAATCTCTTAGCATCTTGTTCCATCACAACTCGCTGCATGGCTGTGAGTCTGAAAGATAATAAACTTTGCTCACAATTTGGGGCAGTGAATGTAGCACGCTTGAACCAGCACATGTGTGCGTACTTTCTACAAGTTATGTGGAGTACAAGTATCTAGAGGGAAACATGCACAGGTACGTAGCAGCTCATACTTCTGAGTTGCAGGGTCTCTGAAGTGGAGTCTGGTGGTTGAGGTATGAGAGGGAGTGTGGCGAGGCCTGGCTACGGACCCAGAGGGCTCCTGGTGTCGCGACAGGTGGAGAGCAAACTCATGGTAGTCTATCTGACCATCTCCGTTCCTATCACACCTGAGAACCAATGACACTGAGCATTCCTACACGTATATACATACTGCACGTGAACAGACGACTTTGTGTATCGCAAATTAAGCTAACGTAGTTACATATTTGAGCTCACCTTTTCAGAAGGCTCTCTAGCTGTGACTCAGTTATCTCCACTTTCATTTCCCGGCAGACAGCAAGCACATCTTCGGCACTGATGCTGCCACTCCTGCAATAAACAGGCTTTTGTACTAGTCCTTGTGCAGAGTGTATAGCTGGTGTGGACTCACAGGGACTTGTCATAGTCCAGAAATGCCTTTCTGAGGTTAATGTTCAGTGGATCCCTGGGATTGCGGTTCCTAGCCACACACACACACACAGAGGGAGAAGGAGATATGAAGCTAATAGTGCAAATCCCGCTAAGACGCTGCCAAATGCAAGTGTACTTGAGGAAGTTTCTCTGCTGCAGGATTCCCTGTAGAGCAGAGGTAGAGTCCTCTTCTTCCGCCACTGACTCATGACCACCTTCTTCTGATACACATCTGGAACACAGTCCAATCAGTTACATGTATAGGGAGGGGAGTTCGGGGGCCAATAATGAAAATGACTAGGGGCTCACTCGTGACTGAGAACAGAATACCCCTGAGTGGGGCCATTGGGTTTGCCGGCTGCAGGGAGATCTGGATCTACTGCCTCCTTCTCTCCAAACTCTGCCATCTACACCAACACACACGACACAGGAGAAAAGATGTATATACAGGATGTCCCTATCAGCCCCAACTGCGTTGATCCCTGTACGCTACCACCGTATTACACGTTTGGCTTACTTTCTCTGACAGTTTTGGGACAGAGTTGAAGCCAAGGACGATGTGGGTCAGTTTGCTGTCTCTGATGCGAGAGTTCCTCTCCTGGCGAGCTTCCCTCACTCTCTCCCTCGCCTCCTCCTCACTCTTCAGCGGAACTCCAAACTGAGTCTTTGTGAATCAGGGCAAAAAAAAGCTTCATACTATAGCAGTATAATTATATTGAGCATCAGGGGTGGGAGTACAGTAAAACCTCTGAATAAAGGACACGTTGTGGTGACATTTGAAGCGTCTTCTTATTCAGAGGTAACATAATACACTGATGTATTGATATGGGGCATAACCAAGTGTTCTTAATGGAGGGATTCTCTTTTCGAATGGTCCTGTTTCGGAAGGTTCACCGACCATGTTCTCAGAGGAGGGAGGACCAGGTGGAGGATGGAGGAGAGCTCGATCACTCTCGAGGTGGCGGTAGTCGTGAGGGGCGGGGTTTACGGGCCCTTCTCGCCGGGTTCCAGGGGGAGGAGCAACGTACGACGAACTCATGACTATGTAGGTTGTGTGTGAGGTTGTGAATAAAAGGTGTGTGGTAAAAGTTGTAGGTTGATGGACCTGATTTTCTGTGGGAATCACTGATCTTGTCTTTTCCACAGCTCAACTCAACAGCTAGTTTCTCATGGCGTGACTGTAGCAATACACAGAGCAAGACTCAGTACGGATTTAGAATCTGTTACTAAAAATAGAAATTCTTTCGCTAAATTTTGTCCTTGTGTACTGTCACAAGTGTACTGTCACAAGGAGAACGGAAGAGACTCACTCTGTTAGTATTGAGGGCGTCTCTCCTCTGCCTGGCCAGTGCCGTCACATCGTGAGTGACGAAATCCTTGCGGCTGGTGGTAGCCATGCTGGAATCAGTCGATATGACTGGAAACTCGTGCATCACCTGCTGGCACGACATGAGACAACATCTGGAGCATTAGCCAAAGAACCATGTTAGACTGTCTGACCTTTGCACTGAGAGGAGATACTGCACGTTCCCTCTTGGCACCTCTCACACTCTCCATATTGAAATCTGCAGAGCGGCAGCAAAAACGGATGTTAGAAGAACTTAAAAGTGACCCACACTTGCTGGGTGAGAGACAGACAGCAAGATTATATACCTCCAGTGTAGACAGAAGAGGATGGGGCATTGTCGTTCCCAAACTGAAAGTGTGTCGAGTCCTGGTACCCTGCTCCTGTGTATTCTACACACACAGGGGGAGGATTATGGTATGTATAGGCAGAATGAGCTAATTATGCCGCATTAATGTGTACGTCATAAAAATTGTATGATAGAGAATCTCACTCTGAATGTCAGTCTCGTGGCCATCCTTATCTCTCTCCTCGTCCTCCTGAGGCTGAGAGTAGGTCCTGGTGTTAGTAGTGGTCAAATCCTCCCTGCGTCTGTCTTCAGACTCGTTCTGACCTGGGCCGGACAGAGATTTGGAGACCAGTGAGTGATCTATTTTTACTTCACCAAAAAACAATGATTAGCTATTGCATGAACAAAACACCTACAAAGCAAGAGTAAATTAGCTAGCTGACGATGCACATCACAGTGTGTATACCTGTCAAATACTTGGTGAACTCCACATAGCTGATCTTCCCGTCCCTGTCCTGGTCACACCTGTATCGTTGTGAGGTGGAAAAAAACCCGATGCAGACAGTATGATGCATGATCGTTGACTGACTCTGCCATCAGTTGAGAGATTTCCAGCTCCGATATGGGAACCCCCAGGTCTCTACACACACCGCGAAGACTTTGCTCCGTGATGAACCCAGTCCTACAGAAAATAATACAGTGATGACAGTAACTAAAAGAGGGCAGGAGAAGGGGACCTCTGTCTGTCGTAGTTGAGGAAAGCTCTGGTGACGTTGGTGGAGGTGGGGTCTCGAGGGTTCTGGAAGGAGCGAGTGTTCTCCTCAACCAGCAGCTGACGCAGAGACCTCAGAGCTGGACCGTGGGCCGCAGCTCGTCTGCGAGATATAGTGGGGCACAAGCAAAGCAGTAAAGACAAATGAACAGGTTGCACCTGTACATCGCGAAACAGAGAGAAACACTTTCTATGAGCGTTTCCTGTACAAAATTTTGTCGACATTTGCAGGAAATCAGCAGTCTTCATGAGAAATTTGCTACCACAACAAAAAAGGTTTTCCCGCTACAAGTCTCCCGGTACATATCAAAAGTGTATGTAGTACTTTGGTAGGACGTGGGAGTAGGGCTTCTCGGTGGTGGTGGGTACACCAGCCGGTGATGCAAGCTCTTTCGGGATGTAGTCCTGTTTCTGAATGGTGAGGAAGTGGCCGCGGGTGGTGCGGGAGGGAAAGTTGTAGTCCCCCGATCGGAACACGTTGGACGCGGACCCCGATGCCTCCACACCCAGACTAGAGGTTGGTGGAACCACTTCTGGTCTCTTGCCAGCGAAACACCGACTTGTCTCACTCACTACCCTGCATAAGAGTACATAATAATTATGATGAAGATATTTTCTTCACGGCATTCTAAACTGGAAGCAGTAGTCAGGGCTCACTCGGGTGGGTCACTTCCCAGCTGGAAATGGGTTGACTTTTGGTAGGCTGTCGTCTTGTGTCTCCTTCCGACTTCGAGACCTTCTCTGGCTGCACGGCTGGACCAGTCACCATAGCTCTGTGATTACGACAGAAGAGTTCTCACTACGGCCTGCTGGTCATAGAGATGTAGTGGTGTGAATGAGAGATTGACGTACTTTTTCACCATTAAAGTCAGAACAGTAGAGGCTCTTTCCAAATGACTTGTCGACCATATATTTTGGTACCATGTCCTGCAAAAATCACAATCCGTGTAGTTCAATATGAATGCATCAGTAGAGAAGTTTAAAGTGTAGTGGTGTATTATAGGAATACTCACAGCCAAGTGAATGTCATGAACACCTTCGGGGATCACTTGCTGGAACTGCACGAGAGGTACAGCAGAATTTTACAGAATTTAAATTTCCCCAAACCAAACGTAAGTACATACATACCTTAGTGGTAGGTTTTGCAGTGTAGTCAGAGCGGACCACGGTAGTCCTGGGAGACATGTCAGAGCCCAGGTTGAGGTGAGTGGCGTTCTGGGAGCCAGGGTCTGATCTGCTTGCTCTGTCTCGTAGAGAAGACACCAAGTCAGCTGCTCCATGCCCCTGTAAGATGAGAATAAAATTTGACAACGTGATATGTATGCAGGGATTCGTTGGCTGTGTTTTGCAAACCCTGAATGAGTGCGCGGTCTCCGTGAGGAAGGTCTGGTGGCTGCTCTGCCGCTCGATCCCGCGCTGAAAGTTGCACCTCACGTGATCCTTCTCCAAAAGTCGCTTGGCGGTGTCTCTGGCGAGGGTCCTCTGGGGTCCGTACAGCTCATCTACAGTAGCCATGTGTTATCAGGTAGTCAGTGGGCCAGGTGCAGACTCAAAATGCAAGCTGCAACTGCATGCGAAAAAAGACGACCTCCTTCAGTGCATCAATGAATGCAAGCTGCAGCAGCTCAGCTTATACTGTGCGCGCATTCAATGTTTCGTTGCCAAGCAACGCAGACTGGGACCTAGTCCAAAAGGCGGGACTGGTATGAGAATGAGACCGCTGCACATGAACTTTGAACCTTTTCTGCAACGGTGAAAGCAGCGAGCTCGACAAGCAGCACAGCAACTAGCTGCAATGGCTCAGTCAGGTCTTTCATACGTGATCGGAGTGGACGTGGGAGGCACAAACACAGACGCAGTCGTCCTCTGTGACAAGAACGTGGTGGGTGCGGCCAAGCGGCCCACAGAGGAGGACAAGACGAGCGGCATTGTCAACGCCATCCGCGCTGCTCTAGGCGAAGGTCTGGTGGACGGGCTGACGAGGGAGACGGTCGTGGAAAACGTTTCCCGCGTCTGCATCGGAACCACTCACTTCGTGAACGCGGTCGTAGCTCGGGATCGGTCGCGCCTGGCCCCCGTCGCGGTCGTCCGTCTCTGCGGGAGCGCGTCCCGTTCCCTCGCTCCCTTCTGCGACTTTCCCGGCGACCTCCGCGATATTCTGTGCGGCGGAGTCCACATGGTGGCCGGTGGGTTCGAGTACGACCTCCGCTCCATCGCGGAGCTGGACGAGGGCGAGCTCCGGAGAGTCGCGAGGCTCATCTCCCAGCGTCAGCCGCCGGTCTGGAACGTCGCTGTGTGCGGAGTGTTCTCTCCGCACGACGACCCGGCCAGCAACAACCAGGAACGGCGAGCTGCCGAGATCATACAGTCAGAGTGTCCCGGCATCACCTGCACCCTGTCTCACAAGGTCTATAGCTGCACGTCTATTCCCACAAGATCACCAATTCTGACAACCTGCGGTGCCATACATTTTAGTGGGCCAGCGGTATTTTCTTTGTCACACTACTGCAGGGTAGTAGGTACGTAAGAGAAAGTTGCTTTATTCTTCCTCTCTCTCCTCCCTCCCCCCAATTTTCTCTCAGATTGGTCTCCTCGGTCTACTGGAGAGGGAGAACGCAGCCATCCTCAACGAGGCTCTGAAGCCACTGGCACAGCTGACCATCCAGGCCTTCCGCACTGCACTGGACGATCTGGGCCTCAAGTGTCCCTTCTACCTCACCCAGAACGACGGAACACTCATCAGGTAATGAGATAATGTCTAGAAGAGTTTTTATTTAAAAAATCACTTGTGAGCCTATGATGATGAAGTTGAAGTTTTTGGTTAGCAGGTAGTTAGTATTGCATTATTCAACTTGGTGTGTAAGATCCTATGTTGTCACACAGCACACAGTTTACTAAGTAATGTAGTACTTATGTAGTACTTATGTATCCTAGTATAATCAGGTTACCTATGTAGCATCATGCCCATTTGAAATCAAGTTTTCACTTACTCTGCACCTCTCTCTCTTTCTTGTCTTTGACAGTGCAGAGGAGGCGGTTCGTTTCCCAGTCTTCACGTTCTCCTCTGGTCCCACAAACAGCATGCGTGGAGCGGCCTACCTCTCTGGTCTCGGCGACGCCATCGTTGTAGACATCGGAGGTACCACGACCGACATTGGTGTCCTCAAGAACGGGTTTCCTCGCGAGGCCTCCTCTCAGCGTAAGGTAAGGAAATCAACCGACAACAAAACCCTTATTCCGTCTGTGTAAGGTTAATGCACTTATTACGGCATCTGTATATTATACTAAAACTCTTTGTGAAGCAGCATCTAACAGCGGTGACAACGAAACCCTCTATACTGTGTTTTGATGGCAGTCTAGTCATAAAGAAGGCACTTCCGCACAACTGTTAACCTACAACTGTGTTTGTTGTTGAACTATAATTGTATATGTTATTGTGCAGGTGGGTGGGGTAAGGACCAACTTCTCCATGCCGGATGTCCTCAGTTTGGAGTTAGGAGGAGGCTCCACTTGCCTCTGGGACAGCACCTCTGTGAGTATATACCACACAGTCTTTATACTGTCCCGCTGATCTACAATGGGTGAGTACAAACACTGCTTTCTGCAACCTCTGTCTACAGAAAAAGCTGACTCTAGGCCACAGTGTGGGTCACAAGCTCATGTCGGAGGCACTGTGCTTCGGTGGGACGTACCTGCACTGCAACCGACGTGGCTGTGGCGGCTGGGGTAGCCCCTGGTAATATCTGCCAGGTCCCAGCCTCCGTATTGGACTCTCTCAGCCCCATGTTGGTGTACAGAGCCGTGGGCCACATACGGGAGATGATAGAGCGTGGCATCGACTGTGTGAAGGTATATACGTCTGGTGTGTGTACTGTACTGCAGTAGTATAATAGTGTACTGTGTCTTACCAATGGAATAGTATTTTTCCTCTCTGACCTATGGTGGTGTGTGGCTGGCCACATCAGACGGAGAAGACGGGTGTTCCAGTGGTGCTGGTGGGTGGGGGGAGTTGCCTGGTGGACAGGTCTGTGGGTCTCCACGGTGCTACCTCTCTCATCACCCCTGACAACCACTGGGTGAGCGGGCAAGGTCTTCCTTGGCCCTGCTAGATCCTATCACATTGTAGACAAGTCACACCGTCGCATGCTGAATATTGGGCACACTCAATGGTCTAGGTGTTGTTAGATGCACTAAAATTGGTTTAGTTTTCTAGCACACATTAAACATTGAACTTGTCACTTGTCAGTGAATTGTCTGCCTTGAGAGCTTGGCAGCAGATCACCTGCCTGCAGTGTCAAATGGTCCGTTTTGAAGCACTTGCCCATTGATTCTCTGCGGTAATGCACGCTTAGAGCATTCTATTTAGAGAACACCTCACTGCCATTATTGTGCTTAACTCAAGTGTATGTGTGATGGTTGCAGGACGTGGCCAATGCTATTGGAGCTGCACTGGGCACAGTAGGAGCTACAGTGGACACCATAGAGTCTCTGGACCTGGGGGGCAGAGGAGGAGAGAGCGAGGAGGAGACGATGAAGAGAGCTAGACTGAGTCTCCTCGAGCGGACGAGAGAGAGGGCAATCTGTGAGGCCGTCAAAAGGGGGGCGGTTCGTTCGGAGGTGTACATCCACAGCGAAGACGTGGTGGACGTCGCGTACGTGGCGAACAAGGTGCGAGTCCGTGTCAAGGCAATCGGTCCGTTACGTGAGGCCTCAGAGAGGGAGACAGTGGCAGTGGAGGATAATCCTCACTGGCCGTTTGCCTCTGAGGAGGACAGGGAGAAAGACGTGGCTGCTGGGCTGCCGAGTCCAAAAGTGGAAGGTACAGTGTTTTTGTTTCATGTTCATGACGAGCACAACTGCTAGGAGTCAGAGTACTCTCTCACATTGGTCATTTCCACTGCCTACACATATGCCATTGTAGTTCACAGCTGTAGTGCACGTGCCCAGGAAGTAAGAAGTAGGTTTGCTGGTAGAGATGATTCCTTCCTCTCCTTATGCACTCTTCACCAGTCTACCAAGCAAGATGCACGGATTAATGAGTAGTGCTCTTTTTATCCCCTCTCCATATGTGTGTTGCCTACCATTAACTATCGCTCTCTACGAGGTGTTTGATAACCCTAATTAATGTCCACCTTCAGGAGGGAGGTGGTCGCTGAGTGCGGAGGACGTGGAGTGTGTGGCGGTGGGGGCGGGTCTCTTGGGGTGTGGCGGGGGAGGAGATCCCAATGTCGGCCGCCTCATGGCCCTCCAGCAGCTGGCTCACGGGAGGAGCATCACCGTCATCAACCCTCTCAGGTATTATTGCCCACTGCCGGATTTGTCCATATTTTGACCAAATTACACCTTTCATGGACATGAAAATCTGTAAAGTGACGGAAAAGCAGAAGGGGTGGCAAATGTACATATTACGATAAGCGTGCAATGCTGGAAACTTTTTCGAATTACGGAAAAATTAGCTGCCCTTCCCCCCTTTGGAATGCCCCTGCAAAATTAATTTTATTTTTGCCCATTTAATGAAAAGCTGTTACAAAATGCCTGCATATCATAATGGATACAGGTTGAAGGCCTCTGAAGTAGGTCTGGTCACGTGTGGTGCCTTCATGGGTGCCCCTATGATAATCTCAGAGAAGATGGTGTCCGGGAAGGAGACTCGACTGGCCGTTCAGGCACTCCAGCGTTTGCTCGCCAGTGGTGTGTACGACACGGCCGCGGGGGAGAGGGGGTGGGAGGAAGGAGGGAAGAGGGGCAACGAGAGAGTGAGGGTGAGGGAGAGGAATATCGGAGGAGGGAAGAAGGTGTGGATTGCCGAGCCTGATGATCTAGAAAAAATCAACGTCTCAGATCCAGAGAAAATCGATCAGGTCTGCCTTTGGCATATACTCCCCTCGTGTAGATTTCTCAACTAGTAGGTTACACAGAGTCGAAGTTGTATCTATAATCTGCCCGATGCACTAATAATCTGAGAGATTTCGTCTTTTTCCTTGGAAAAAGAGCTGCCCTGGGTGTCGTTGACTTTGCCTTGCCTGTCTATATACCTCGTTGGACACGTGCACCAGGGCCTGACTACATGATAAGACAGCAGGCTAATTGTGAGATGACACGTTTGTCCTCTGTTTTACTCCTCGTCTAGACACGACGGATCACTCACCTCTTCAGCGCTGAGATTGGAGGGGCAAACTCGTTTGCGCCTCTGGTCCTCGGGGCCGAGCTGGGTCTCCCCGTGCTGGATGCGGACGGGATGGGCCGAGCATTCCCCGAGCTCCAGATGTTCAGTCCTCTCATCTACGGCTGTCGGCCGTACCCCAGCACCGTGGCCGACAACAAGGGAGAGGTCATCGCCTGCACGTACGTGGCCGGTGGCAAGGACCTGGAGGACTTCTTCAGAGTGGAGTGTGTGCGCATGGGGTAAGTCCCCTGTCATCATGGGTGTGTGTGTTGAGTGGATTACTGGATTGAAAACGCGTGAATACAAAAAAATCTGATTTGCTGCATAAGTAGCTTCACCATGTGACAAGTACAAAACATCCTGCATGCTGGAAAGCATCTACGGTAGAACCTCCGATAATGGACACTCCAAATGAAGGATAAAACTACTCAACATTCTGAGGTCCCAAACGTTCATTCTAGTGCCTCCAAAGGGAGGTTTAACTGACAAACTGTCTAGTCCCAATATGTCCATTATTCTGTATATAACAAAGTTAAATTGTGATTGTGTATCAAGAGATGAGAGTAGATTTCCACATGGTTCCTGTGCAGGATGTCCTGTGGAATATCTCTGGGTGTCCTGACTCTTGAGGAGGTGCTGAACAAGGCCATCCCACTGACGATGAGCATGGCGTGGCAGCTGGGTCGTGCTGTGAGACGCGCCCAGAGATGTCACACCAGTGTCCTGGAGGCCATCTCCGCCCAACAGAATGGAACTGTACTTGTGGTTGGCAAGGTCTGTCAGAGTTTACTTACACTTCACTCACTGTGTGAAACTGTATCGTTTATCTTCTCGTCTTATTTGCCAGCAAAGTGAGCTCATCTAGTCGTCCGAATTACGTGGGCTTTTATAGTAACGACTGACCCTGCGTCACGACAATGCTCATGCACCAATAGGTCGCTCTGCTCACTAAAAATGTGTAGCTAGATACTGTTCCTCTATGTTTCTTTAGTCACGTATAAAGGCATCCGAGAATTCGGAACCACTATTGAAGTTGCTACGTTGTTTCTCTTGTCTCTGTGTCATGTGAAGGTGACAGACGTGGTCCACGTGACTCAGGGAGGGTTTGGTAGACTTGAGGCCGTGGTGGAAGGTCTGGACATTTACAGAGGTCACAAGGTCAAAGTATCGGCAAAGAACGAGAACTTCATCGTCCGCTACGTGGAAGAGGAGGCAGAGGGAGAGGGTGCTGTGATGGCCTGTACACCTGATCTCATCTGTTTGGTCGATTCTGACACAGGTACATACAACTGTATGAGCTACAGTGCATAATATGTTAGCCAAAGGCTGTATTGTATTTTTTCCTCCCATTTCCACCTAAGGGAGTTAACCTTATTTACCATATATGCTGCAGTGCGTAACGTACGTACCAGTGGATCTCAATGGCTCTTCTCTTCACTTGCCCTATCTCCCTCCCAATTCCATTTAACACACACCTATGCATATTACGCCAGGTTTCCCTATCACGACTGAGGCTGTCCGCTACGGGCTGCGAGTGGGGGTTCTAGCCCTCCCCGCCAGTCCTCGTATGCTGACCCCCCGAGCCATGGAGGTGGTGGGACCAGCCGCCTTTGGTCTGACGGATGTGTCCTATCATCCTCCCCGGTCACTACTGCAGATCGGGAAGACTCTGTTGGCTGATGAGTAACATATTGGAATCAATCTCTATTCAGTTGTAGGATCAAGCGGTTGACATTATCACAAACTGTAAAAAAAAACTTGAGCTGTGTTATAAATAATGTGTGACGTGAACTGAAGATTTTTGGTGACTATTATAATTACAGACTATGGCTCAGTGGGTTGTAGGGTTGTAAGAGGTTGAGGGAGGCAAAAGTTGTAGAACGATGCAGTCTGGAAGATCTCCAGTCCGTGCCAGCGCATGCCTCTGTCACTAAGCAAGACTGCGTCTTCACAGGAAGTTCCGCTGACTGTGTCGCCTTTGCTACTGTTTCCACCAGTTGTGTAGTGAGGATCCTGCAGTTGAGGGAGTGGTATACAGTATAGCAGTGTGCGAATATAATGTGAGTGTAAGTTATGGACGTTTGTAACGGGTATAATTGAAGGGGTCAGAGTGGGCCAACCCTCAATATACAACTCTTGCCGGTTTTCCTTCAAATATGTTCTAAAATTTATCGTGGGAGTTGTTTGGGGGAGTAACCAAATTCATGATAAGACATTCACAGTCATCACTAATTTGCACAAAGACATTTTATATCTCAGACAAACACACAAACACAGTTTTTGTCTCTGTCACTGACGTATAGAGCCCCATTTCCGTCCACAGTTAGTGCGTAGGCATCGGTAAACATGCTTCCATCCCCAAATGACTTTATGAATTCTCCGTTTGTAGAGAATATCGATACGCGGTTCTTCTTGTGCTCACAGACATACACAGTGTTGGTGGAGGGATCGATAGCAATGCCAGATGGTCGCTCCAGCTCTCCCCCTCCAAACTTCCTCAGATAGTGGCCATCGTCTCTGAATACCTGTATTCTGTGGTTCCTGTAGTCAGCAATATAGACACGGCCGTCACTGTCGAAAGACATGTCGTACGGCATTTCGAATTCCCCGTCTTTTGAGCCTTGGGCACCAAAGATCTTGTGTAACGTGAGATCTTGGTTTAAAACCTGGATCCTGTGGTTGCGAGTGTCCGCAACGTAAACTTTCTGCGTGCGAGGATGCACTGCAACACCCACTGGACTCTCAAACTGCAGTGGATCTTTGCCCTGGCTGCCGATAGTTTTGAGGTGTTTCCCTGTCGAGGAGAACTGCTGAACACGATGGTTGTTATATTCTACAACAAGAATATTGCCTCGGTCATCGATTGCTAGACCCTCCGGGTAGTGCAACTCCCCGGGGCTATTTCCGCATGAGCTGAAAGGTGATTTGTTCTTGCCATCGGGGCGTACAACTGACACACAGTGCCCAGCATTCTCCGCCACTACCACCTCCCCATTACCTCGAACTGCGATTCCCCACGGCCACTTGAGATTCCCAATAATTCTGTTGGGAGCAGTGAGGTCTGGGAGGACCGTCACATCAAAGGGACTGTTGAAGACGTGGTACCCTTCTGCTAGGATGTTCAGGTGGTAGTTCCCTAGGTCCTGCGGCTGGTAGCTGATTTTGTAGACATTCCGATCGTTTCCCTCTACTCTCCCTTCAATGCGTTTGCTGCTGTCAATGGCAACTAGCTCACATACCAGGCTTTTCAGAGGTCCAATGTAAGCTTCTCCCTCACTGCCTAAAGCCTCTACAGAGAGAGAGGCAACTTGCCCTCGCATGGCAATCTTGATGCCTTCACCTGATGCTTGAAATCTCTCGGGGGGACGGTACACTTTACCAAATGCTTGCAATGCTAGAATCTCCTCTGGATTGTGTGCAAATCTCAGGCCTCCTCTGCCAGCAAGAGGCTCAGCTCCGGTGTGTTTTGTGAGATGGTTGATCTGCTTCGCAAGAGGATCTGCAACCTTAAGAATATCCCCGTGGCTGCACAGGCGATGGCTCTCCTCTACAAATTCACGGCCCCTCGTGACGTTGCCTAGCAGGAGCTCGAACTTACTCTGCTGCTGGGTTAGGGCCTCCAGTTGCTCTTTCTCTTCTTCCTCTGCTTTCATTAGTAACTGGTCCATTCTTGTCTCCAGGGCCTGCTGTAGTTTCGCTTTGGTAGTGTGGATTTCCACTTTCACGACCTTTGCTTGTTCGCTAACCATGGCATGCTGAGCATCCAGCGACCTTGTGACTCTGACCAAATGTTCTTCTTGTTTTTTCAGTAGGTCAAGGCCATCCAGTAATGCCTTTTCCTGCTTGGGGAAAGTGGTAATGTGGTGATCATTGTGGAACTCAACGAAACACTCTTGGCATATGGAGCTGCTGCATTCATTGCAGTATAGACTGGCCCCGATTGTCGGGTGAATCGAGCATTGTGGTTTCTTCTTGGGAGCGGGAAAAGCAGTTTCACCTCCAACTAGGGTGTCTAAGTCGAAAAATTTGTGTGCCGAGTACGTTTCCAACTCCTCGTGGACCACATTCATATTGCGTTGGCACACGAACCCACAAGTAGAGCAGAAACTGACTGCTTCATTCTTCTTGCACTCACTGCACATTATTTTACCTCCTGAGTCCAATTTTTGGAGGATTTCTTGTGTTTCAAAGAGGTGATTGATGTTGATAGCACCAGGAAGACCGTGTACACCTTCCACTGGTAGATACATGTCCTGGAGACATTCAGGGCACACAAGGCTCTGTCCCAATGAGTCTCCATGGACCAGAGACTGAAGGCAATGCTCACAAAACACATGGAAGCACTTGAGCAGCTTTGGCTTAGTGTAGGGCTTTTTGCACATCCCACACATCAGCCTCTCTCTCTCAGAAGTTGTAGCGGGCTTAGTGGCCATGATTCTATATTGTAACTGGCAGAGCTCTAACAGTAAGCTAAGGCCGAACGTAAAAAATGATGAGCTTGCTCTTTATTACACATTCATAGCATTCCTCATGGGAGCCATGGTTTCTATGTATCTGACCCACCACAGGCACTGTATGTACAGTAGTGGCCCTCAGAAAGCACTCACAGCTATCAGGAATCTTGTAGCACTTGGTTCGTTCAGGTCCACTAAGACACCAGCGAGAGTCTTTGATGAGCCGTCCACATCTCCACCTGTTACAACAAGACATTCCCACACACACTCTCTATCACGTAGCCACAGTATAGGCCTACAGCTAAAAGGCTCTCTAAGCAAATACTATTTTAGGGCCACACTAATTTAACTCTCAAGACCAGGCCGTTCTGGCTTTCATAGCCCAGTATTATACCAATCATGACGGGTGATCCGACAGAGTCAAAGTGCTGAGCCAACATCTCCACGTGGTTCACCACTTCTGCTCCACTTGACACATGTACTATCTTACATGCCACCTGCAAAAGGCAGACACTACTGAATGTGCCTATTATATTAGCAAAGTGAATAATTCAACACAACAGTCATAAATTGTCTCAGTTCCTCTGAGCTATCAGATACTTGAATATGCTAAT
Source organism: Geodia barretti (assembly GCA_030341885.1). Taxonomy (NCBI): domain Eukaryota; kingdom Metazoa; phylum Porifera; class Demospongiae; order Tetractinellida; family Geodiidae; genus Geodia; species Geodia barretti. The sequence goes on from CASHTH010003191.1 coordinate 44,568, forward strand.
CTCCACTGAGATCGCTACAGCAGTGGCTGGGAGGAAGGCAAGGACGACAAGAGTGTACATTACGTGACCATCATACTCTCCCTCAAACATTGCAGAGATGAACAAACACTCAACCGCCACTAGTGCCCACAGCAGCACATCAATCAGATTGTGTCTCCTCGTTTTGTACGGTTTTCCCAATCCAAAGATGGCCACATTTACCAAACAGGAGAAAGCAAGGGCGACGTAAATGAACGGGAGGTTGTACGCCAGTATTGGAGATCCACGGAGGGAATACATCATTGCAAAAAACACTCTGGAGAAAACGGTGAGTGCAGGAATTGGCCGATAGTCCCTCGTCCCGGCCGTACCATCCTTGAACCCTCCGTGGAAGGCTTCAATGAATGTCTTCACCCCAAGCCAGAACCTACCAGTCACTCTCTCACCCCACAGACGCTGGACACATTTCATCGGGTAAAGAAGTATACCCAGTGGTAGGAGAATTCCAACAAACAGAACAATTACGGACGCGGGAATTGCATACTTTAGATGTTTTCGACTGCCGTAAGGAACTTCTGGATCCAATGAGAACGCCCGTCCGTGAATAACTGATGAATTATCAGGTGATACGTTGTAGGACGTGCTGGTCCCAAGAAGAGCAAAAGAGACATACATTAGCTTCAAATAAGACAGAAAAAGGAAAGTGGCGAAGGTTTTTACCAGGTTTGTCTCTCTAAACCGTCGCTGAATAACTCCTGCTGAGATCTTATTCACAACACGCCATGGGTATACCACAATCTTATAGTCTCGTTTGTGCAGCCCGAGGGCTAGTGATATCAGGACCACCAGAAACAGTGGCCATAGAGCAGAGATGTAGCCAGTACTGATAGCTCCCAGCGTACCAACGTGCTGACTGACGCAAAACTGGGGCAGTGCTAGCCTCAAGAAATCCATGTTCCACACCCCGTGTAGGGAATCCAGTACAACAGGAAGAACGCGGTGTCCGGCCTTTTCGTAAAAGGTATGCATAATTGGGTAGGTGTTCCCAAAGCTAGCTGTAGTTTGAAAGTAAAAGACAACTCCGTACCACCGGCTGGATAGAACCGATATCTTCAGGAAAAACACAAGAGCAAAGAAGAGAGTAGAGAATCCAATCTCCAGGAGGAAGTAGAGAAGTATTCCATAGTCCCCACAGGGACACGCGCAGGGAAGGCCATAGTAAGTGTAGAGCGCAATCCCACATCCATCTTTGCACCGACTACAGAGCGTGCCCTGTCGACGGCTCTCGTTGCAAAAGAAACCATTCAATTCGGACACCGTCTGAGGAAGTTTCCGGAGAAATACACTTTTTTTGAGTAACCCCCGACTTCGATCCAGTCCAAATATCACTTCCCTAATCGCTAGTGAGTTGTTGTTGCTGTTGCTGTTATCATTGGTCGTGGCGGTAGTTGCAACAAAGGATGCGTGGATGTAGGCATCTTCGCCAGAGCAGTAGAGCATTCTGAAGTGAGGAGGAACCGGACAAAGGAGACACGATGTCGTGGCGTTGGGCAGATGTTGAAAACATGTCTCCCTGGGTCCGCTAACCACCTCACTAGCGAGACATTGAAACGACAGTACTAGCAATACCAGCTGATAACTATTAGCTGCTGCAGCCATTCCCGGCCTCAGTCGGTTGACACTCAATGAAAGTGAGTTATAGCGAACCAACTGGCCCGCAATTCACAATAAACTAGCTTTAATGGGACTCAAAACACATTTTACTACAGATCAGCTAAATAGCATTTTTGCCTAAAACAATCTTTGGAGCGAGTGTAAACACTAGTCTGAAAGCTATAGTTGTATAAACACCGCTATAGAAAATGAGTCCTTTAACAAAACAAAACTTTCGCAATATCATATGCAGTGAAGGATTGAGCAGTGTAACTCACAGAGAAGAGGTGGTCCAAGACCAGGCAGGCCTCAAAGGAGCCAATCCAGTCCCGGGAACCAACAAACCCAGGTGGCTTGTCTCCAATCTTCACCAGAGTCTCCTGAATCTCCCTCAGACTGGGCACCCTCCACACCTTCACACCGGGCACACTACTCACAGAGACACACGTCTCTCTTACTGTACCACTGTGACCTCTGTCATCAGTTGTAGCAGGCTCTCTGGTGTTCTCGCTAGTGGCCGTGCCTCTCTCACTTTCCCCCTCTTCTCTGTTTGTTTGACTCACTGCCCAGGAACAAAGGCACTGGAGACTCCGGTAGCCACACCCCCACCCCTAATAGCAAATGTTACTAAATCCCCTTACACTTGAAACCCCCCCCCTCTCCTTCCGACCCCCAATTGGTAGTACCCTGTCGTCTATGTCATCGCAGAGGTAGTGGTAGTAGGTACACGGACATGTGATGAGATGCACTTCAGCTAGGCCACTCTTAACACCACTGCTCGCTCTCTTGCTTAGCTGTTGAAGATCCATTAGCCACCCAGCCTTGCTATCATGCACGCGTGCATGACTAACGTTGCGCGCGTGCGCTTACTAACCTGTGACTGGTTTTGAGACCGGAGTGGTAACATGGAATGGGACCCGAACGCTAAACCAGCCCCACCCCCGCTCTCGGCAGCGCATAAAATATCCGCTCCAGTGCAAAACCGACGGCGTTTTCTCCGGAAGAAGGCTAGAGTATGTTTCGTTCACTGTCTCCACTGCTCCTGCTGGGAGCCGCTGGTCTCCTGGGCTGCTGCCTGGCGGATATTCCCGGCGACGTCATCACATCTCTCCCGGGATGGAGGGGTCCGCTCCCTACCAAGCAGTACAGCGGCTACATCGACATCAGCGACACGAAGCACATGCACTACTGGTGAGTAACGCGCGGCACTTTCGCATGTATTTGCGCGCGAGCATTACCAGAAGCACGTCGGCCGCCGATTATATGAACTCCCTGCAGGTTCGTGCAGAGCGGCAGCAAACCCGAATCTGATCCGGTTGTGCTCTGGTTGGTGAGTAGTGCGTGCATGCACTCATGTATTTGCATTATAAGTTGCAGTTGAAAAAGCTTTTTCAACTGCAACTTATTATACAATAATACTACCGAGTATTTGTATCACATGACTCATGATTGTGAAAACCATCATAACTCTAATCACATGATGCATGACCTATATACTTCCCACTCAATTGTCCATGACATCACATGATGGCATGCTTGCTGAGTTGTATAATTTTGAGCTCTTGTCTGCCATAGAATGGAGGACCTGGTTGCAGCTCACTTGATGGCTATTTTAACGAACAGGGGCCCCTCCACTTCAATAGACAGTAAGTGCCACACAATTTCGCAAACCAATATAGGATGTGGCAATGTACAATGTGGTGAGGTAACCTTAGGAATGCCATTTTAGTGGTATATAGGGCGTTTTGGGAGTATGATTTTTCAGTATGCACCACCAGGTAAACCCCTTTCAATTATACAGGACAGCTGACGAACTTCCACTGCCACAACTGGTCTACAACAACTATACTTGGGCCAACATCACCAACATGATTTTCTGTATGCCCCCTCTCCCCATTTTAAACCTACGATCTCCTACCTTCCCTGGTTTGCAGTGGAGGCCCCAGTGGGTGTTGGCTTCTCTTACTCTGACAATCCTAACGTGGACTACAACACAGACGACAATCAGACAGCACTCGACAACTACCACTTTCTGGTGGAGTTCTTCAAGAACTTTCCCGAGTACAAAGACCACGACTTCTATGTTGCGTAAGTCTTGCATACTCTAAAGAGGATAAAGTGAGATTGCCTCTAATTAGTAAAGGGGTATATAGAGCACAGCTTTTGAGTGATTTTGCATTGCTCAAAGAGTCGATCGTGTTATTATTATATCAGGACAGGTGTACCGAAATTGTGCCAAATAAAAGATTATCAGTATAATTTATGTTGCAAACTACAAAGATACAAGATGTATATACGTGTCATTATAGTGGGGAGTCGTATGCCGGGATATATGTGCCTACCCTTGTTGACACCATCCGAGTCATGAACCAGCAGACCTCAGACAAGATCAACCTCAAGGGATTCATGGTAAGTATAAAGAACCCAACAGAGCAGTAAGATTAAGACGCGAAATACCTTCAGAAACAAGGGTTTCTTTCTCTAATAGGTGGGCAATGGATGTGTGGGCAACATGGTGGGTGGGTGTGGCGAGCAGACAAGTCTCAAGATCCACGTTGATTTCTATCACTTCCATGCCCTCTTCCCAGATGTGAGTGTTTTTTAACTTTGGTACAATGGGAGTAACTATTACGCTGTCTTCTCAGGCTCTTTACGAAGACATGTTGAAGGAATGCGGAGACTTCATGGATCCTAGTATGTAGCCACCACCAATAGTAGTGGTATATGTATGTACCTGGCCTCCTGTTTGTAATACCCTTAGTGGCAAGTGTATGGCTCTGATTGAGGAGATGTCCAACGAAATTGGCAAAGTCAACATCTACGACATATACGAGCCCTGCTATGAAGACATGGCGACAGCAAATCGTGCGAGGTAAGCTTTTTATAAAATGGCTATGTTGTGATAACACCCCAACAACAATCCACTTTCTATTTCACTGTTATTTTCACTCGTGCAGTAACCCTCTCAAGGACGTACTGTTGAAGAGGTTTGGGCGGTACAGTGGGCCAGATGGCTGCATTGACGATCACGTCGAGAGGAAATACTTTGACAACTCGACGGTAAGACCGCACAGCTTGTGCCACGTCACCATTAGCATCACAATGTCCTCTGGTAGGTGAGAGAAGCTATCCATGTTGCCTCGATGGACAAGATTGGTGGATGGCACATCTGTACTGAAAAGATACACTACAACGCCAACACTGCCTCTCTCATCCCTCTCTACCCGACCCTCATCGGTACCTACCGCACTATGATCTTCAATGGAGATGTGGACGGCTGTGTCCCCTTCATTGGGAATGAGGTATGTATAATATTTAGATGCCTACAGAAAACATATGGTGTGTCTATAGACATAATTAATCTTGCATAGCTGCATAATATTGTATACTGGCTATACCATTTATTATAGCAATGGACGTCTGGTTTGGGTTTCAAGGTCAAGGAAGCATGGAGGCCTTGGATGGTCAATGACCAGGTATATTATACATGTATATACCTGTGTTGGCTATTATAGTTTACCTTTGTATGTGTGTGTGTGTGTGTGTGTGTATAGGTGGCTGGCTATGTCACTGAGTATGAAGAAAATGACTTCAAGTTTGTGACTGTGAAGGGGTCGGGACATATGGTAACATATTATACTTGAACAACACACAGTAATATGCATTGCCTGACTGCTTTTCCATTCTACAGGTCCCCCAGTACAGGCCTGTTACAGCCTGGGCGATGTTCCACCGCTTTATTAACAACATGCCACTGTAAAAGAACTGCTTAGTCTTACCTAAAGATGCATGAAGTTATGGTAGTGTAGCTTTGCTCCATTTTGCGCATGCGCACACTGCCCTCTGCGCGCGTCGCGCCCGGCCCGCCGGCGGCGGGGCCGTCGTCAAGCGACGACCGACCATGCGCAAAGCGTTTTTGCCTAGTGCGTGGTGGTGACGTGAGCGATGAAGAAGCATCGAATTATCGTTCTGGGGATTCTACTACTGCTGCTGCTGCTCGTCTCGTTTGGACGGGGAGCAATAATATCTCAGAGTTCGATCAAAGATTGCACCTGGGGAGATTCTTCTGAGCCCAAGTCGCCAAGCGGGACTGTCTGCGAGAAGAAAATGTTGATTTCAATGGTTCTTGGCTCGGGAAAGGTACATAATAACCAGAAAAAATTAATCGATGATGCACTGATTCCGCTGAGGTAGGAAAATACAGAGTCGCTGCATGCCAACGTGGGCAAGGCACACGAGGAAGGAAAAAAAGAGATGAGTGTGCTCAAGAAACCGTTTAGGATTGAACTGCGAAAGACACCAGTAATAGCCAGCTACCGAGTATACTTACTTGATGTAAGTCTCTTGTCTAGGGTTTTCCTGTGTAAAGTTGTTTTCAACAGACAGCAAACGCCCTTCCACAAGAGACCACAATTTCAAAGAAGGGAGCTATTTCTGCAAACAAAGTTGGATTCATCGAAGTCAAGGGGACATGTGTAGACGACTTCTATGCAAACCCAAAAGATTTACCGTGTGGAATTCAGTTCCACGGCGAGACAAATGAGCGAGTATGGGACAGCCAGGTTGGTATAATATATACATTAATTGGTGCAGCGCCCTAGTAACACCTCACTCACTGAATTACCCTTGCAGGGGTTTTGCTGTAAATGTTTCAGTGGGTTTGAGGCAAAGAAGAGTGTGAGAGGTGGTCACTCGTGTGACTTGGGAAATTTGATCCAGAAGAGGATGTCAGCCCATTGCATGAAGATGGACGATCTATGGCAAGTTTCCCACATGTAGCTACTGCTGAAATGCATTACATCGCTGGAACCCTTCAGCTAAAAAAATATTTTCCGGTGTAAATGCAGGTATGATGTCTATAGTATAGAGATGCCGATGATGCAGTACAAGATAACTCTGGATGTACTGGAGCTGCAGGGAATTGTGGTCAACAATGTAACAAGGAGCAGACATGTGGACTGGAAGCTCATTTCCACGTTTCACCTCAGCCCCTCTCGGACAGTCGGTCGCTCCAGCGATGGGCGGGTAAAACTGAACAGACCCACCCACACTTAAAATACCGTGTCAATACAATTTAGCCAAACAATAGGGCCGAGTGCCGTTGTAAGTAACAGTTTCCAAATTTAGCCCGTCTAAACAGTCACATTCCCTTTAAAGTGGCTGCTGAAGTAATGTATGGTTCTGACCTGAGACATCCATTCCTGGTGTACTAGGTGATTGCTGAGCTGCAGGGGAGTCTGGTGGGATCTCAAGCTGTCAAGGACCTCTCCCACAAAAGACTGCTCATACCATCAGTCAGAATGTGGCCCAAGGACAAGCCCCACCCACCGGCATACTCGGTGAGGCTTGCACAACTTATGTACCACTCTATAGGCAGACCAATGAACACTGCAGTGAGGCCTGGCTGCCCAACTCACCACTCTATAGACAAATAGACATTGCAGACCCCATAATTATACTGGTATGTATGTGAGCCATTCAGTCTCACCTTTCGGGTTAGCTGTCGGCTGGTCCATGAGACTATATGTAGTTCTTCGGCTATATAATACATAGATTAGATGGGTTGTACAATTCCTGCAGAATGGACCCAGTGACTGGATGCTGGTGGACACGAGCATGGTCCAGCTGCGCGGGACAGAGTGTAACAAGGTTGGAGTCAGCTACACTGGTTTCAGGAGACAGTCGGGGAGGTGCCAGGCAAAGGCAGGATCGTAAGCACGCACCTCAATGTATGTCCATGACTGACAAACTGTTTTGCAGCTGTTTTCATAACCAGCCACTTCAGCTCTGGGAGTATGATGATGTAAGCCTGTGTGTCATTGCTTAGTTGTTCTTTTTGATAATGGTAAAAACCATGTGAATAAGTGCCGCGCTATGCTCAGGACCTGAGAAAGAAGAAGGAATCGGGACGCTACATGCTCCACAACTTTGGGAAGGTCCACCACGACTCTCACCCCAATAACCACTCATTCATCCTCAAATTCTACCACGAGGACCTCCACAACTCGTTTGTCACCCTCCGGATCGACGCGTCCAACATTACCTTTGTCAGGAGCATCAGCAGTGGCCGCATCGTGGAGACGTATACGGTACCGTTCACAGCCGCAGTGGGTCACGGGTCCCTGACAGTGGAGGTGGGGAACACGGGGGAGGTCCTCTCTGAGTACTCGGTGTCAGTCACCAAGTGTACCACCGGCCTCCACGACATTGCAGCCAAGACTCTGTCCCTCAACCCTGGCGAGGTGAAAAACACCTCATTCACTCTGCGCAGTGGGGACACTGATGGTGGCGACAAGAAGTGTGAAGGTTTGTACATACATATATGTACATAGCGCACATGGGAGTTTTGACTAATAAACGGTGTTTTTTCCCCGCTCCAGTTCAGTTGTACGACTCAAACTTCAACCTACTGGACACTGCAATGATAGACATCAAAGTGGGAGCTGCCTGCATGTGTTTTGGCATCTGTGGATGTGTGGTATGTAGCACTACTACACTTAGCTACCCATCGTCCTTGTTCTATTCTCTCTCGTCTGCAGTGTGAAGACGACGAGAATGTGAAGTCAACGGCTCACTGTTCCGAAGCTGGGCCTCCCACCGTATACAAACCAGGCCCCATAGCTCTCATACTCTTGTTTATGGTGCTGGAGTCGATTGGAGCTCACGGGTTCGTCGGGTTCTTTGGTGGCATCTTGCTCGTCCTGGGCTTCATCAAGCTGTCGTTTGGCAGCATTATTTGCTGCCGGAAGACCAAAGCACAGGAGCACACCGAAAAGATGGTTGAGAAAGGAGTTCCTCCAAAGAGTGAGAGATTTACTAGTCCAATTGCCTGAGCAAACACACCATTGTAGGCAGGGAATCTTAAAGCCACTCTAAACATGGACTGTCAGAGTCTGTATATATACGAGTGAAAGACTGAAGAAAAGTGTTTGTATTATTCCTCCCATGTCTCGTGCGTGTGTGTGTGTTCTGCAGGTCCTCTGCTGGTGCAGTGCAGTGGGGAATGTCGAGGGGCCAAGGCTGCCAGAGCCAGATACGAGAGGAAGGTCAAGAGACTCAGAGCAGCTGGGAAGAGTCCCCACAGACTCGACGACTGGAGAAACACCTCCTTTGAGTGCCACTGCAAGTCCGAGTAAGACTAAAACGTCTATAAGGGGAAGACAAGTGTTTGTGTGGGAGTTGTGGCTCGGTGCCTTAGTTTGCTGGTTTCCTAGCACACCGTACCTGAACCTTCCTGACAGACTTTCTCTCTATGCCTATGTAAGCTAAAAGATGTCCTACAACAATCGCATTGCTTTTTTTCCGGCTACAAGATATTCTATGCCCTTTACTGCACAGGTTGACTGACGTAAGGATGATCCACGTTGTCAGGACAGTGTGCTTCTTTTATTTCTGCTGTTTACTCCCATTCATCTGGCTGGGACGCTGGGTCATGTGGCGATTCCTGAGGGACAGTGGAGAGAACATGGCCAGGGCGGAGCAGCAGGTTCTGATGCGGGCTAAGAAGAAAGGCAAACTGGAGAAGTATGGGATTGTCGACATAGCTGCAGACTTGAAGAAGATTGAAGAGGAAAGTGAGAAGGCCGAAAAGGAGAAACAGGAACAGAGAGCTACCATTGAGGCTCTGGCAATGAACATCGACTATACTCCCGCAGAGGGTGACAAGAAAAAAGACTTGAAAGAGGTAGAGGTACCAAAAGCAGAAAAAGTTAGAGAAAAGAGAAAGTCGACAAAGGATAAGATACAGCAGCAAGATTATGAGGGGGAGAGTACGTTAGAAGGAGCAGAGGATGAGAGTAAAGAAGAACCTAACGGCGGGGCAGAAAAAGAAAGTGAGAGGGAGAATAAAGAACAGAGAAATACAAGGCAGAAAGCAAAAGCAAAGGAGGAGGAAAAGAACAGTGTTGACATTGAAGCATTGGCACTAACAGCCATTCTCTCAGAGGCTGACAGGGAACAAGACTTGAAAGAGCAAGAAGAGCCACTTGAAGAAACAGAAAGAGTCAAAGAAAAGGGAAAGGTATCCCAGCCAACGGAGACCACGATCCAACAGCCAGGTCTAGAGGGGAAGAAAAAGTCCAAAGACCAAAGAAAGAAGGATGAACTTGGTGGTGGTAGACCAGACGAAGCTAAAAGAGAACCACAGGCTAGTCTCAAGTCAACAGGGAAGGAGTTGGCAGTAGAGGGAGTAGCACAGAAAAGTAAAGAAAAGGATTCAGCAAAGAAATCTCCAAACCGGCCTAAAACAGGACGTGGGGATAAGGTTGAGGGACAAGACAGGGAAAGAAACAAAGAAAAGCCCCGGAAAAGAGATAAGAGCAAAAATAGGGGAAAGACAGAGGGATAAAGAATCAGAGCAAGACGTAGAAAAAGATGAAGACCCTGACCCTGCCAGTAACAGTGACAGCCAGAGCTAACCACAATCAGTATACAGCATTTTAGTACCGTTACAAAATCATGTACATGTGTGTGAGAATGATGATAATCTAGGCCATGGTCCCTAGAAGGTTTGAGAAGCGCTGATGAAACGATTGTCCGAATTTAGAGTCCATCTTGAATTTTGTGGCAGTACAAGGACCATCTGCATCGCTGGCATTGGTGTGCGTCTTACTGACTGACACGTGCTTCCACTCCAACAAGATATCCAGCTTACTGCAACATACAGCAAAACACAATGCGCTCAATGCACCATGCAGGAACGAGTACATACATAGAGGCACAAAACACCAGTTTCCTAGAAGTTGAATATTGCTGTCTCTATTGCTCTCTCATTACATCGCTGTGACGTATGGGACATAAAAAGCTAGCTGTCAAAATCAACGGTACAAGAATTAGAACCAAGTGGTCTTTATAGAGAGGTTTTGCTTTTGGTTGCTCACTATAACTAGGCTGTGATTTACTTGTGAGCGTCGGGGGACTGCAGTAGGATGTTACAGGCCTCCAGGTAGTTGCCGCTGTCTCGAGCCAGAGTCGAGCTGAGTTGAGGACGAGTGAAGGACTGGAGAATGATCCAGCTAGCCTTCTCCGCTACCTGGACTGCCGTGAACATCTGGTACACCACCACCTGATGACAAAATGAACTCACTAACAACACATGATGGCTACAATACTTCTAGTTAACCCAGGGGGTAATTTTGGTCTCACAGACAGACCTAATGGTAATTGGGACCTCAGGGACAGACCTGGTGCCTGAGGATGCCGAGGAGCTTGTCTTTGTCCATGGGGCAGGAAGCGGTCCCTCCCTCCACCAGACCCACTGTCACTGTCTCCACACTCAACTGGACATTGACACTGTGGCTGAGAAAAAACAATCTAACTGGAAAAAAACATATCCAGGTCGGGATAAAATAGAACCAATTCTTGGCGGGCAAACACAAGTGCAGAATTTCAGCAGTTTACGAAACACACACAACATTACGGTTTCTATGTGTGACAGTATCACTGGGATAGATCATTCACACCCACTAGCCTCGCTCGCCAATACACCAATGCCAATCAAATACACACATATAAACTTTGCAAGTCGGCTAACCCGCCGCCTTCAGACTTGACGTGGAGGTAGACGGCGGTCTCGGTCATGGAGAGACTGGGTACCCAGTGCAGCTGGAGGACTGGGTCTCCTCTGCTGGACCCCACCAACTCCACCAACCACTGCCTCAGTCTGACACAAACACGTACATACGTGGATAAATAACATTTGTGTAGCAGTAAACTTTGAAGAGAGAAACCCTTTGTAGTTCTATTGCCCTATAATGGTTCTAAACACATCAGCTTTAGCATAATGTGTAGCATAATAAATTATGGTCAAAACGAACCTTTCTTCGTTGTGCATGTGTTTGGCCATTTTTAGAAGTGACTGGAAGATATTGTCCCTAGAGAAGAAAAAAGAACTTGGCCATTGACAACAATGACACGTGTGCGTGGAGAAGGGCTCACTTCTTATCTGCTGTCTTGATCTTCGAGTCGCTGAGGGCGTTGGCTCCGGCATTCTGGAGGGTGGGGTTGTCGGTGTACCTGGTGGACGTGGGTCTGGGTGGGAACAGGGCAACACTGCGGAGGTGCCTCTGTCTCAGGAGGAGTTTAGCCGCCACCACCAGGTCCCAGCGGACCGGGGGAAGCTCAGACGGAACTACCACCACCGGCTAAAAAGATAACACAACTAGTAACACCACCGTTTAACAGAATCCACGGGGGAATGTTCCTCCCCTTAACAAATAGCCACAGCAAATAAGTTGTCAAACAAACACTGTGCATGACTTGTTCAGGTTTGCTCTACCCAGAACTGTCTCCACCTTTTAAGAATTTAACCCTGGTGCCACCATAAATAGTCACACACGTAAAAAAGAGACTGTACCTCGAGCCTTTGTTTGTTGTCATCGTATTCTCTGACATGGTGTACTGAAAGCCAGCACGGAGGATTCAGACTCAGCTACATATACAAACGGAACCTTCACTCGTTGATGTGCTACAAGTCAGGATTTGCTGTACTTACGGGTGCTATGATTCTGTCGGTATAGACCTCATAAGGTAGAGTCGTCTTTGTATTGTAGGCTTCCTTAGTCAACTGTATGGATAGAGAGGGAATGGGAATTACATGTGTATGTGTTATGTATGGCATATATAGTAGGAAATTTCAAAAGGGGAAAACTTTCACAAACCCTCAGCAAAAAATAAATGCGAAACTTTTTGAATGGGGGCAATTGTTCAGTGGGTCAAAACTCAGCAAAAAAATTCTCAGATCACCAACGTTTAATGCTCATCAATCATCGAAACTTTACGGAGAGGGACAATTGCACAAATCAGCAAGAAATTCTCAGTGCAAACATTTTTTAATCACCACAAAGTTTGCACCAATTTCCCACCATGGAATGAACGGTTGTGGGAAGAGGGCCTCACGTGAGAAAAGAGTTCCTGGTTGAAGATGATGTTCTGTGCCGCAAGGATCTTGGTCTCCCAGGAGGGGAGTGGTCGGCGGGGAGGGACACGGGGAATGGTCCCCACCGCTGACATACTCTCACACGCTGGAATCAGAGGACACAGAGGTGTTAATGGAGTATACAGTGGAAACAATAGCATGCACATGTGAAATGTCCTAGTAATTGGGGTGTTAACCCACAAACCATTATAAGAAAACAACTACGACACTACATACGCCTAGCATACATACACAATAACCTTGAGAGATATATGATTCTATTCTATACCTCTAACAGGAGAGGAAGAGAGAAAGATGACGACCTCACTGCTACCCCTCAGCTCCCTGAAGATGGTGATGGACAGGATCTCCTTCTCCTTACCCTGTTCCTCGGCTGGAGGCTGGCTAACTGCCTGAGAGCTCTCTGTCCCCGTGGATTTCTTCACCTCAAAGATGGCTCGGCTCTGGGGCACATGCGTTGAACCAGCTGCACAACACACCAAGACCCTTCTCTAAGGACACCCCTGAAATGAGGACTATCATCTCCCCAGCAATTCTTGCATGTAACTTAACCCTTGAAATAAGGATACCCCTCAATTTTGACACTTTTGACTAAGTAGGCAATCTCCCTCTCTGTATGCAATACACATTCTAGAGAACAGATATAGCTCTCTAAATGATACCCGTGGAATAGCCGAGGTCTCCTAGAATGTTTCCATTTGGAGCCCGCCTCACACGCCACCTGCGACGGAGCTCGGCCAGAGCACGATGGAACGCTCGTTCCTCTCGGGAAGACGAGTGGGTGAGAGCTTCAGTTCCACGCTTCAAGATCTCTGCTGCTCTAGCCAGAGCCTGGGACGGAATAAAAACAAACACACAAAAACGAGACACAATCCACACACAACCGTTCAATAATTCTTCTGAGGAGCAAAATGCCTATTTATAAAATGGGCTTGCCACCTCAGACAGACAGACAGACACTCATTACCCTCTTGCAAACTCTATCTCTACCATTAAAACAGCTGATGCACATACACACAGAACAGAGATGTAAGTGGACCTTCTTCTTGACGATGTACTGGAAGGCGAGAGGGAGGGAAGGAGTAGGACGAGGGGCCACTGTGTCCATCGCCATGTAGTGGCGATGGTCATGGAGAATGTGGAGCATGTCTGCCAGCACACTCACCTCTGTTAGCGCCTGCCTGCACACACACACACACAACATACTCCTCAGCCAACCATTCTATGCATGCTACTGGCAAAGTCAAACCTACTTCAGTTTAGAGTGAGGCTGCTCCCAGGGCCATTTTTGGGTGGCTTTCTTGACAGCTGGCTCTCCTTCCTTTCCCTCAGTTACCTCACTGAAGTCGACTCGCTGGGCCAACTCCGTCACGTGCTGAGAGAGGCTTGAACGCCTGCACACACACACATGAAATTGCACGATAAATGCTATTCGGAGCTTGACAACTGAGCTGCAGCATAATGGAAGCTTACTCTTGGTAGTGTTCCTCTCCCTCGTAGTCGATCTCCTTCACCTTGTTGGTGTAGAGAGACTCCAGGGAGACTTTCATGTCTTCCATCTCGCTCGAACACCCGATTCTAATTGGAGCACATCGCGCACCATAACCAAAGCGGCGGCGCGCGCTACGCGTCGCGCGCGGGCGCGGGGCCGGCCGGCAGCAGCATTAGCAACGAACGCGGCAAATCCAAAACACTGCAAAAACTCCGCAAGAAGTGACGGCATTGCTGATGCGGTTGAAACTTCTCTGTGCAATTTCGCTACTACTCTTGCATGGAGTTAGTGCGTCCTTGATATCATCTAGCGAGATAAGGTTCTGCACACGGCGAAAATCCGACTATGAGCCATCACTACAGAATGGTGAACCTTGCAAGAAGAAATTCTTGGTAGCTCTTGCAGTGCGAAATGGACAGGTAAGTAAAACACTACTATAATTTTTCGGGGGAAGCTAATGAATGATGAAACATGTGTTTTTTTACTCAGGGACACCCCAATAAAATTTATGCCAATCTGGGGCACGTCACTGATACCACGGGACCAGTCAACCGTAGGGAGCAGATAAAGAGACCATTTCGGATTCTTGTTTACAAGTCCCCAATTGTTGCACACTACCCTCTCAAATTCATCAAGGTCTTGCATGCAAAAATAGGCTCACATCTCACAGTGTGGTTTTGATTCCAACAGACCATCAATAATCAACCAAGAGAGTGGAACCGCAATGTGAGGAATAAGCTACTTGGAGGAAGCACATGCAGTGTCAAGAAACACTGTGGGAAATCGGTACAACAGCTACACATCAATGTTAAAATAATTATTGCCCATGTATTACTAGCGTGATGCAGGGTTCTGCTGTCGGTCTTCCTCCAAAGAAAAGATGTCAAAGAGATGGGAGTATAAGCGAGGTCACGGAAAGAAAGCGGGACACTATTTTTCACACAAATACAGCCAGGCTATATGCATGGGCTACGATCAACTCTGGTACGACATACATACAGTAACATCTCCATGCAACTGCTTTATGAGCACTTTACTATAAATAGGTACAGGGCATTTGAAATTGAATCCCCTTATCTATCGTTTGGCATCAAAGTCGTCGTGCAACAGCTGGAAACGTTCTTCAACACAACCACAAAGAAGCGAGACAAGATTTGGAAGCCTATTGGAGAGACCACAATTGGACCAAAGCTCATTGGAAACATCATCAAGAACAATCAGAAGAGCAACTCGCCACAAGTACATGTTCTTATTACCTACTATACCCTTACAGCACTGTGTCTATTTCATCCGCTTACAGGTGATTGCCAGGTGGAATGGAGACTTTGCAGCAACTACTAGCCTTCCCAACCTAAAAAGCAAATTATACTTGACGCCGTCTTATGTTGGTACACCACCCAAAGAGAAAAATCCACAAGCTTTGGTAAGAGCACTTTACCGGACTAAAGTAATTTTACTCCCAATTCCAACATCTGTCAGTTGAGCCCTGAGAAGTATCTCATGGTCCCTCGTCACATGTTCGATGACACAGAGTCACACTGCCGCATGCTGGGAGCTGGAACATTGGCATTTGAGACGCAAGAAAACCGGTGCTACCGACAAAAATACTCGTAAGGAAGACTCTTGCTGTGATTTGAATTTATCGTTGTATATGTATGTACACAGGTGCTTTGACACTTGGACTCCAGCCTGGTTGTACCACCAATCAAGAGAGGTGTATGAAAGGGCAGGACGGAAATCTCCCTATTACCCCACTTTCTATGGGAAAGTGAAAGGGCTGTTCATGTCAGATGAAAGCGGAGGGACGAAACCTTACCTTTCTTATGACATGACCAGCAAGTTCACACACCAGAGTCTCGTCACCTTGGAATTTGAAGCAGACTCGGTTTCCTTCATAGAAAGCAGGTATATAAATATTTCCCAATATTATTGACGTGTATTGTGAGCGGCAGACCTGCACTATGGTGCACACAACCTTTTGCAGGACCTACGGTCGTATTGTGGAGACAGTGATGGAGGACATTACGGTTGCAAATGGGGGCGGAGTTCTGACTGTGACTGTTCAAAACACTGGCTACATTACTGGAGACTTTTCAGTGCGTGACTCACTCTACCTCTCTGACACCTTAATAGTGTTCTGTGTTTTTCAGGTGGGGGTGGACGAGTGCAGTGAAGGAATAGTGCGTGTGTCCCAGCAGACAAAGAGTCTGGACCCCAGGCAGCAGGCCCTGTTTGAGTGGGAGATATCAGCAGGGCTCAACACCGACCTCGACCACAACTGCACTGGTAATACACTCATCTTCAAGAGCTACAACTGCGCAGAATACTGAACTACCTTTTGCATTACGTGAAACAGTGGTGCTGTATGATTCAAATGGAATCATACTGGATGCAAAGCCCGTCCACTTCAAAGCATTGGACACATGCATCTACTGCTCTGATGGGCAATGCAACTGCACTGTAAGCAGAGTTGGATTCAAAACACCATAGCACATGTTCTACTTTCGTTGTGCAGTGTAATTCGCCACCAGAAGACAATTCGGACTGCCGAAGTCAGTATCTGGACATATTCTACCGACCCAATGTGGTGGTGGTCTACCCGTGCTACCACTGCTGGTTCACCGACTCCTTCAAGGACCCCTACACCTGCACCTTCACCGTGGCACTGCTGGTCCTGATGCTCGGCATGACGAAGATGCTCTGTATGTTTTGTTGCTGTCGGACAAGTGACGGACGCTACGTCGACATAGCTGCAATGCTTCTTGGTACTGCCAGCGAGGAACACACCCGCGTGTACGTCAGCCACTATACAGGGCTTTCTATCCAAAACCCCTTTCATTTGTACCATGGAAATTAGCTACTGTGTTGATGATTTTGTGAATGTTGCTTTTCATTCAGAAAGCAGAGAAGTGCCACACTGCAGTTCCTCTTGGGTGCCTGTTTCTTTTTTTACCTCCCCATCCTGCCGTGTGTCATCTCTTTCTGCTCGTGGCGCCGCCGGGCCAAGGCTCGGGCACGGCTGAAAAAGAAAGCGGCAAGGAAACAAGAGAGACTCAAAGCCCAAAAGCAAGCAGGTAGCCCAGAACTATAAAACAAAGTGTTCCATCATCAGCTTACAATTTCTATAGCTCTCCTGGCAATGAAGGGGATGATGCTACAAGAGAATGCCACATTTGACGAAGCTCTCAAGAAGATGGAAGAGGGTCAGATGCCTAACAGCAAGGGGCCTGCACTACCACCAAGAGTCATTGGTAAAAATTGTATTAAGGCAGACACAATTACATTCTGATTTTCTTGCATGCAGTTGTTTCCTCTTCTTCTGACACTGAAAATCAGGACTTTGACTACACCTCAAGCAGTGAAGATATGGTGAGCGTCGATAGCAATAGGATAAAAGGTCTTATAAAAATTGTGTATTACACAGGTACAACTGAATCTAGGCCTAACACAAAAACTGGCTCCAAAGGAAAAAATCAATCACCTGATGGGTATAAAGCCAGCACACCTAAAACCCTCCAAAGCAAAGGGTGGGAATGAAAAGGGGAAGAGTAAGAAGGCCAACGTTGGTAAGATGAAGAAAAGGATGGGTACACAGAGGGAAGAAAAACAAGGAAAAGAGGGAGGAAAACCTGAAAAGCAGAAGACAAAAGAGAAGCAAAATAAGAGAGAAGAAAGATCTCGGGAAAGAGAGAAGAGAGTAGGAAAAACAGATGAAAAATCCAAGAAGAAAGATAAGAGGTCCAAGAAAGGAGAAAAGAGCTCAAAGGAGAAGAAAACTAAGAAGGAAAATGAGAGTGTGTCTGGGGAAAGAGAGAATAGAGGAAAGGAGTTGGGAAAAAAATCAAAGAAAGAAGGAAAGAAATCTGAGAAAAGAGAGGGGAAATCAAGGAAAGAAAAAACTGGAGAAGAAGACAAAGCCAATGCGGCCAAAACAAAGAGGGTGAAGTCAGGGGAAAGAGACACGTCTGGTAAGAAAAAGACAAAAGAAACAAAGTCTGACAAGAAAAAGACTGGAGAACAAACAACTGCAGGAGACACTAGGCCTAAAGGAAAAGGCAAAATGAAACAAGGGGCACAGGACAAGGCAAGAAAGCGAGAAAAAGCTGGTGCAGGGTTAGGAATGAAGCAGAATCCAGGAGCACCAGCGGCCAGACCAGAGAAACAAATGATACCAAAACTAGGAACTGACAAACCAAAGAAACTCCGAGATAAAGGGAGAGCGAAAGGTGGTAGAGGAGGTGGGAGAACAGAAAGAGGAAGAGGTGGGAGGAGGGGAGAGGGTAGAAGGGGTGGTGTTGGTGCTAGAGGTGGCAGTCGGGGGAAATCAGGAGGACACGGGGGAAGAGGAGGAGGAGGGGGTGGGGGTGGTAGACGTGGGGGGAAGTCAGGTGGACATGGGGGGAGAGAAGAGGAAGGAGGAAGAGAAAGCAACAGGAGCAGTGGAAATGAAGACGGCCCTAAACACGAAAGTAAAGGCAGCCATTCAAGTTCTGGTAGGTGCTGATTTGATTTGTTTGAACAAAGATTGAGTTGGACGTATAACTGCAGAAGGGGAGAAGAAAGGAGACTATGAGGAGAAAGAGCATCATTCTGATAAAGATGGAAGTGGTCATAGCAGCAATGGTGAAAGCTTTGCCAGTCGTAGTGAGAGTAATATTGGAAGCCACCCCAGCCACATTGGAAGCCTTGCTAGCCACAGTGGCAGTGATGTGAGCCACACTGGAAGTCACACCAGTCACAGTGGAAGTCACACTAGTCACAGTGGAAGCCACACCAGTCACAGTGAGAGCCACACTAGTCACAGTGGAAGCCACCCCAGCCACATTGGAAGCCTTGCTAGCCACAGTGGCAGTGGTGTGAGCCACACTGGAAGTCACACCAGTCACAGTGGAAGTCGGACTAGTCACAGTGGAAGCCACACCAGTCACAGTGGAAGTCGGACTAGTCACAGTGGAAGCCTAACTAGTCACAGTGGGAGCTATACTAGTAAGACCGAGAACCAAACTAGTCACAGTGGGAGCCATACTAGTTCTAGTGGACACAGCAGCCATACTGAGAGCCACAGCCACAGTGACAGTGATGATGATGACAGCAGTGAACATGATAGTGATGATTCGGATGATGATGATTCAGATGATAGTGATGATTCAGACGATAGTGATGATTCGGATGATGATGATTCAGACGACAGTGATGATTCAGACGATAGTGATGATTCGGATGATGATGATTCAGACGACAGTGATGATTCAGACGACAGTGATGATTCAGACGATAGTGATGATTCGGATGATGATGATTCAGACGATAGTGATGATTCAGACGACAGTGATGATTCGGATGATGATGATTCAGACGACAGTGATGATTCAGACGACAGTGATGATTCGGATGATGATGATTCAGACGACAGTGATGATTCAGACGATAGTGATGATTCGGATGATGATGATTCAGACGATAGTGATGATTCAGACGACAGTGATGATTCAGACGATAGTGATGATTCGGATGATGATGATTCAGACGATAGTGATGATTCAGACGACAGTGATGATTCAGATCATACAGATGATGATAGTGACGACTCACATGATTCTCATGACGATGATGATGACCATGATTCACACAGTAATGATGATGATCACGACTCACATGATTCTAATGATCATGATGATCACAATGACCACGATGATCACGATGACAATGATTATGATGACCATGATGATGATGACGATGATGACCATGACTTTGATGATCTATTATAACAAAGTAGCTTATCACCACAGGGATCCACTGTAACCTGTATCCTTAATTCAATGTATGACACAAAATCTGTACAGAAAGGTATTAAAAATCTTCTTATATACAAATTTACACAACCCTTTAAAATGTAAGTAAAACGGTGTATAATACAGTGGTTAAAACAAAAAATGATACTCTTCTCTCCATCTCAAGGAAAGTCAGGTCTCTGGAGGATGGCGTGTACATTTTCCCTGCCTGGGGTTGGGGGAAGACAGTTGGGGGAACCTAGAGCTCTGTGAGTGGATTCAACAGACACGGACCTCTTGCTGCGGACACTACACCCCGACGACGTGTTCCCGCTGGTCTGAGAGTCACTCAGTTCTAAAACAACCGGCGAGGAGAGACGAACGCCGTGAACCACGTTTGGCGCGTGGTGGCCGCCCTTACCAGTGGAGGTAGGAAGTGAGTGTGTCTCTCTCTTACTGAGAGGTTCTTGAGGAGGTGGAGGTGTGAGGCGGTCGTCGGTCAGGTCTATTAGTTCAGGGGGTTCAGAGAGAACCAGCGTAATATCTTCTTCATCTTCTGTTAGATCAATGAGCAGAGGGCTGTTTGGAGGCGATTTCTCTTCCCCTTCTATGCTCTCTTCTTCTTCACGTTTCTTCTTCCTCATCTTCTTCACCTCCTTTGTCTTTGTCATCTTTTTCTTCCTTTGCCACTTGCTCACAGTCTGCTGCTGTGCCAGTAAACAGCTGGCGGGACACGGGGGACCTCTCTTCAGACAGCCGCACCCTCTTTGAATGAGGCGTGCCAACTTCACACAGTGAGCTATTCCCTTCCCCATCACAACCAAACTCGTTTCCCACATTGTGAGAATTAGATTTCTTGTCCCCTATTTCCGGCAAGTTAGTTTGTAAAAGCGTGTGACGGTAAGATGGTTGATTGGCTACTAGAGACGGCATCTCTAATAGTGGCACCTTTCACGGAGGACAGTGAGGAGACGACCGACTCGAGGCTAGGTGAGAGGGAGAGATCTATGGGTGACTGGACTAACGTCCCCCAGTGTTACACTGCTGTCTGCACTGGGAGGTGGAGATGAAGTCGTGTCCTCGATTCCTAGCAGTGACGGTAGAGAGACACGAGTGCTGTGGCTCTGAGTGTGTGTGAAAACTGTCTTCTCTGCTTCCACTGACGACGAGGGCTCCCCTGTGCTTGTGAACTCGTCGATGGACTCGTCACCCGTCGACCAGCTATCCTCGCTGCTCTCAGCAGCCACAGCAGCATCTTCATCCGGCTTTTCTGGGAGTGACTTCTCTTCAATCTCTTTCGCTGCTCTTCTGACTCGACACAGCCGCTACCAACTTCGGTCTGAGGCAGAAGTCCCTTGAGCCTGAGTTCATTCAGTGGCAAACTTTCAGTACAGGGAACACTGAACACAGTTAACCCAAAGAATTAACACCTCTAAGAGACATGGCTATGAAATTATATCTCTCTGAATCAGGGACACCTCTGAATAAAGGAAGCTTTCAATGCCCCCAAGGTGCCCCTTATTCAGAGGTTTCACAACATAGTAGTGTGTACATACATATGTACCTTGCACAGACGTCGGAGAGAGAGGCATCTCCAAAGGGAATGACGCAGGGAACAATTCTACGAGGCCTGACGTAGGTGATGAAATCTCTCAGCTCCCTAAAGCTGGCGTGCATGGAATGAATGACTCTGAACTTGTTTGACTGCTGCAGAAACCTGTACAACACCAACTGTGAGTGAAACTCGGCGAGCAAGGGAGGCTCTGACTTACACACAAGGATGGGTGGTTGATTTCTTATTGAAGAGGAACCATTGTGTGGATGGTTTGATTCTCAGCACATTCGGAGGAGCTCCGTTTCTTTGGCACGAGCCACACGGCAGTCCTGACTTCTCTTTCTTCTCATTTTGCCCCTTCTATAGGCAGCGTATATTATAATCGGAGAGAGGGCCAGTGTAAACCACCTTCATACGCATTACCATGCCCCCATAAACAAAAACATAAGGAATACTATGTAAGGGCACACCTTGTAGGTACAGGTGTGGATATTAGTGGAGTCTCCGTTCGTAGTCAGACAATCAGTCACAGCGGAAATCTCTCTGTAGGCGTTCATCTTCCACGGGGCGATGTGAATCTATACACGCGCAGACACAGCGTTATAATACATCACAAGGTCAGTTCTGGACTGTAATAATGTGTACTTTAGTCTTGAACTTCTTGTGGATGCCCATGAAGATGTGTTCGTAGCCAAAAAAGGCACACTGCAGATGAACCACATTGGTGGGGTCCTTGGCCAGCCATCTGCTCTCAAAAGTTGGGATGCCAGATTCTCTAGTCAAGAAGCTCTTAAAAAGTTTACTAAAAACTAACCTCTCTACGAGCTTCAGGATAATATCTCTGGAAGTATCCTTTGAGCGAATGTAAGACAAATCTACTAATATCATATTATGTACATACTATGCATACCCGTGATGGTATTTCAGTGGCAATGGGATGGCAGAAGGTGGTGTCCACATATAGTGTTGAGATCTCCAGTAAACTAGATAGATAGAAGAATTGCTGTAAGGATCACACGGTACTTCTTGTGAATATACCTTCCTCCACAGTGCAAGGGACGCAAACGCTTAGTTTCTTCAAGTGTCAATCTGAAATCTCCTATACAAAGAAGTCTCTCTCCCGCGTTGGTAGGGATCATGGTATAGCCTTACCTGTGTACAGAACATTCCCATGGTTTCCCTGGAAGAAGAACCTACAGTGAAAAACGGGTTGTCATTAAAAATATTGTCCAATTGAATTCCGGAAAAAAGAGTTGCCCTTGGTGTAGTTGTGTTGTTTGCCTCTGCTTTGGCTCAACATCGTTGATGACACATACTGTTGTAATGCTTGCTTTTGCTTACCATAGAACAACCATGCATACATACTTGATACAGAATGCAACAAAATCTCTTTTGAAAAATTAAGCAACATACAATAACGTCAGTAGATCACACACATAAGAGATTTCACAGCTCCAGTTACACAAAACAGTTTCTGTCCGACATATCTGCCATGTCTATGCACTGCACCTTACATGGAGGAGCCAGGGCAGTGTCCAGCAGGGAGCAGGGTGACTGTGAAACTCAGCTTCTGCAAGGACGGATCGATCAACAGCAGACACATGTACTAAGTGTTTCCACAATTCCCCAAACTGCAGGATTTAGCTGGTAGTCCATGCTATGTATACATACCTCGTGAGCACCGGAGGCCTCAAGACTCATGACAATAGGTTCTTCCATGGGCAGGGCTCTGAGATATGGGGCCAGTCCAGTGAACTCCGGGTCCTTCAGCAGCAGGGACTGCGTCACCTCTGAACACAGCAGATTTGTCTTCCTGTGTGTGCACACGCGCATGTGTGTAGCTACAGTTTTTGGTTTCGAAGGAAGGAGTCCCCTCACCATTTCTGGAGAGCAGCCACAATGTTTGGTGAGCCTAGGCCTGTCATGTGATCTGCATGGGAAGGACGTGTGGTGGAGATATGTTAGACAAATTCGGGATAGTTCTAAGCACGACTGAGCTATATACCTAGAGCATACTCCATGCATAATGTGTGCATACAGCATGAACAGCAATAGTGGAGTGAGACGCAGCAGGCAGCTGGTAGTCCAGCTGCAAGGTGAGCCAGAGACCCACACACACACAGACCTCTGTGGCAGTGTGAGAGGAAGAAGAAGCGGCCTCTCTCGCAGTTGGCCGGGACGAAGTGGTCCACGATGACCCCGGGGTACTCGGAGATGCTCCCGCGAAACACGCTCATCTCCCCCACTCTCACCGCGTCAGGAAGAGCAAGATCTACGTCCCATGCTGGCAGAAAACCCAGGGAAAACTCTGTAGGGCCCCACTTTTCAGAGCGCTCGGCTCCGCCCCCTCCTCCCACTTGGGCTCCTGCGCATGCATGCCGCCGATGACAAGATACGCAACTCAACGAAGTTTATGAAATACGACTGATGATGTGATATAACGATTGGATAAGAAATGTATGGAGGAGAAGTCTTAAACATCCGAGTCCATCTCCAGGACTTCACCCAACCCCATCATCTTTCTTTCAGCCTTGAATATCGATCATGAGATGAGAACAGTAACCATTTTCGAGAACGTAGCAGATATTGAACACTGACCTCTTCAAATGAGATGGAATAGTAGTCCATTATGAGTCTTATCAGAGATTCAGGGTACAGAACACTCATCACATAGGAAAACAACTGGAGTTATCAAAATAGGGACAAACTAATAATTATCACACTGCAGAAACATTTTACATTCATGTTCTTGTAGCAGAAGGCGTTCATGAGCCCGGAAGTGATGGCATCTCCTTGTCCCTTCGTGAACAAGTGGTGGCTGATCTGGTGCAGGAGAACAGCTGAAGTTGGGAGCAAGAGAAACACACAATGTGACAGATAGTATGTTAAGACAGCAATCATGATAAACCTCGAGGCTCTTAGTTCTACTAACATAGAGAAGGGCACCTTTGAGGGGAAAATAGTAACAAAAAAGATTCGCCCAGAGAAGAAGTTTTATAACTTTACAAATTTTCAGGCCAGCTACATGTATATATAAAACAGCAAAACACCTCTTCCCCTGGTTCCACTGATGAAACTCTCGTGTCTGCGGCTGTAGACTCTTCGCTGGAATATTTCCACCATCAGTTGTTTCTGCTGAGCCAGCCAGCGAGACACGTTCCTTTCAGGGATGTCCCTCAGCTCTCTGTGATAACAAGGGAGAGAGAGAGAGAGTCTAAAACTATAGGACCCACTGCACACTTTCCACAGCTGGTGGATGTGCTTCGAACCCTCCTACAGTAGCTCTTTGAGCTTGAAACTTACTTGGCTCCACGGAAGAGGATTTCTGGGCAGACAACTTTTCTCTTATTTCTCTTTCTCTTCTCTTGTGCCTTGATCCCCTGTGACCCCGGGCTACTGGCAGACCTCACCTCACCTGCCTCCTCATCATCACTGTCTATCACTATCACCGCCCATTCTCCTGCAGTGGGACATCATACACTAACTGAAAAACTTGAGACTGCATGGTCAATGAATATTTTTGTGAAAATAACACCCCACAAATTGAGCGTAAGTTCTACTGAACCCTTCTGCTCTATAGCATAATACCTGTTTCATCTCCAGGAGCTCCACCTCTGAGGCAGTCTTGCTGTGAAGAAGTTGGTGAGAAGGCCTTCCTCTGTCCGTGAGGAGGAGGAGAGGCAGTAGAGGTCCCGAGCATGCTGTTGGTGATGTCATCCAGAGGCTGAGAGCCACTGTCCAGAGACCAGAGGTCTGGAGAAATCTCCCGCTGAACTCGATCCTCAGCTGCACCTTCACCACGGTAGCTGTCACCGGCCGCCATTTCCTCCCCCTGCCCCTTAATTTCACCGTCATCTCTTCTTCTTTCCGTTTCCACCTCGTTTCCTCTTCTCTTCGGGTCCGAGAAGGACATGCGGGACGACTTCGCCGGGCTGGAGGGGCAGGCTATTGGGGAGCCAGGAGGAACATCAATTCCACCAGTGAAATTGTCGCCATTCGCCACTCCACATAGAGTCGTGTCAGATAGAGAAAGGCTCCCTCTGTCACCAGTGCTGGTCGCTGAACTATCCACAGGGTCCTTACTCTGCGTTTCTTTCTCCTCCTCTTCCTCTTCATTATCTGAGAGCCAGCAAGGACCCATGCCAAACAGCTCGTCAATGTCAGAGCTAGATTTCCTCTGTCTCCCACCCGGCAGCTGTGGTGGTGATTTAGACAGACGGGGGGTTGTGGAGGAACGAGTGGTGAGTTTGGCATCAGCCAGGGACTGGACGATGGTCGGCTGGAGATGTGACCCACACACAGATCTCGTCCCTCTCAACCCTGCCCTGGAGGTTGTTCTACAAGACACAGAAACAAACACACAAACACACAAAACATGACCCAATATTTAACTTTTGAAAGAGCTGTAAGAAAGCAAATTTTTTGCCATTGTGGTAAAACCAAAGAGTGACTTAGTGGGAATCTTTAGGGTCACAATTAGACTCACTTATTCTTGTTGCCAGACTTCCCTCTAGTTGTTGATTTCCCTCTCCCTCTCCCTCTTCTCCCTCCTCCGCCTCCCCGGTGTCTCCTCTTCAGACCCTCCACTGGCAGGTCGGCCAGCAGGCCCTCTCCCTCTCCCTCCCCACTGCTGCTACTCTCTCTCTTGCGGTTCGGCAGGAAGTAAGTCAGAGCATCCAGTGACTGCTTACGACCTGGGTCCAGCAGCATCATTATCTATACACACATACACACGCAAAAAGATACATAAACTGAAACATCTCCACGTCATTACAGGAAAAACGTGTTAATACTATCCTCTGCATCATCAATGTTTCATTTTTTTAAAATGGCATTGTACGGGAGTTGAGAACTTTCAAGGGAGAAAATTTTTTTGCAAATTTGTAGGTATTATAGTTGTTGAATTTTTGTGGTGTATTGCAAGAACATCAATACGCAAAAAAATATTTCCTTGAAAAAGGTTCCTGCTATATAATATATACTGTAAATACATTAAATGAAGGATAGAACAAAGTAAGTACACATTATTGTTGTACCTTGATGACACCGTGATGACTGGTAGGCTCGTACTGGTCGACAAACACGTGGAGGGAGTCCTGGACCGCTCGGAATGGTCGGTACCCGCCACCTGCAACACCACCACACACACACATACTACATTTATTCTCCATGCTGAGGTATGTAGTGCACTGCGTAGTGGACGATGTACTTGTAAGACACACTTTGTTAATAGGGGGCATTTGTTAATGGGGTAGAGCCAAGTGTACAAGCCTGTTTGGAACTGCAATTGCAGTGTCTTTGTCTTCACACTCGCTATGGACTAATAGATATCTGGTCATGTTTCCCACTCGCCTATTATGGGGGGACCACAAAGGTAAGTATTTTGTTACTCTGTGTGTTTTCTCTGCATGCACCACTACCTGAAAAGGTTGAGAATCCAGAGCTCTCGAACACCAGTCTACTTCGGTCATTGACAAAGGTCTCAGTGGCAGGCAGGAGTGGAGACAAGGCAGGCTGCAAGTGGGGGAGGGAACCACTGAGTGCAGGAATGCTCACAGAGGGCAACTCACGTCGGAGGGAAGGACAATGTGCTGAGTGGCACAGTTTGGCTTGAAGTGAAACAGAGCCCTCACATTCGTCCCTGGACACAGCAGTTCACATTGATTGTAGAACGAAGCGAGCCACTAAATCGCGCCAATTTTCATCCGGCAACTCGGCCAAATTTGACAGACAATGCACATGATTCCAGGGAGCATCACATAAAGAGGAGTGTTGCATTTGCTCACCTTTCTTAGACGGTCTAAATACGTAAAACTAAGGCAAAGATGACATAGTGGGAAAGAGTTGGTTTGACTGTGAGTATATATCTGACCTCTCTTGAGCTGGAGGTCAGATGGAGTTCCAGCTGCTCCACTCCTCTTGCCAGCAGCTGGGGTAGGGGGTGGCTCAGCAGAAAGCCCCCTCACTGCCTTCTCATGCACAACCTCATGCACCATCACTAGCAACTCCTACACGAACACACAATGCACTTAGCTCAAGTCTTCAAGCATATTAAATTTGCAGAGTTCATACTTGCATGTGTCTCTCAGTCAGCCAGGAGAAAGGAGGAGGGAGTCCCACCGTGACTGACGATCCATCTGGAGGCCCGGCGCACACAGCTCCGTCCTCGTTCTCCGGGAGAGTGTGTACGTGGAGCACAAGGACCGAGTCAACACTCAACTAGAGAGAGAGAGAGAGGTCTGTTCACAATATTTAGAGCATGTGCAAGATTTTTACCTGAACGTAGTGAGTGAGAGTACAAAACCTCTGGCTGGCTAGCTCCTGAGCCATCCTAGAGCCAGAAAAGCAAGCCAAGAGGCAGCATCGGCTTGTCGACTACACACACGTGATTCCCGCGTCTTGGACGAATACGGCAATCTCATTGGTCAACCCCGATCGTAAAAATGGCCGCCAGCAAGGAAGGTGCCGGTCCGTCGACACACAGAATTGCCGAGGCTCGAGACGCCATGAAGAGTAAGTGAAACAACTAGCACTGAAAGCCATTAGTAACCGAGTCTTATGGCTGCAGCTGTGAAGGAGATATCAGACCTTTTGAACACAGGTCTGGATGAGGAGACTCTGAAGGTGTGTGTCCAACTTCTGGAGGCTGGAGTCAACCCAGAGGCTCTGGCTGCTGTCGTCAGAGAGCTCCGCAGGGAGACAGCCGCCCTTAGAGTGAGTGCCACACACCCCCACCTCACACATTACGGATCATCTGTTTTATAGGAAGCGGAAGAAGCAAGCAGATAGCCAAGAACGTCCAGATGGTATTGGTCTTTATGTCGACTGCCCCTCACCACTCACTTCTCACTTTCCCCACAATTGCTCCCTTCACTGATTTTATGACTTGTTGTATGGAAGGTACAGTGATTGACAGAATAATATGATGGCTGTGTGACTGATTTCTGTGCGTGAGCTCATGATAATGACTGCAAGCGTTTGTTCATCTTTTGGTTCATGATGGCCTCTCTTTTCTCTGCTGCATCCTACACACAGCATCAACATGGTATACAATGGTCAATCTTCAAACACAGTGGAACATCTCTCTAAGGGCACCAACCAAAAAATGAACACAAGTCTCTAAAAGCACATCATTTCTTTTCCTAAACAGTTTCTTACAATCATGTGATTTACCCCATGCAATAAGGACGTGGTTACTTTTCCAAAGAACAATGTATCCCTAAAGTAAGGACACATCTCTAAATATGGGCAGTTTATTCTGTCCCATTAAGGTCTTAATTAGAGGGGTTCCAGTACGCCTGCCTTGATCTGCCAGGCAGTTTTGACATCCTGACGATGTGTCATGAGGATTGAGGCTCTGCAGTTGGCATTGGCTGATCCAACCCTCCCGGTCCTGCCCACTCGGTGAAGATAGTCTACCATGGTGTGCGGGAAATCAAATAGGATGACGTGGGTCACCTGTAGGGACCAGCAGAGGGTCAATGTATACAACAGCAAGCTCACAGCACAAAGGCAGAGGCAAACAACACAGCTACACCCAGGACAACTCTTTCTGATCCACTAACTAGGCAATGTGAATTTTGACGGCCTCTGTGACATCGTACTGACCTTTTCATGGTGAATGCCCCTCGAGGCTAGGTCAGTGCACACCAGTACTCTTGTCTCTCCCTCGCTGAATGGCCGTATCAAATCCTTCCGACTCTACAGAAACACAAGTACACAAATATACAGTCATTTAAGAATCCTAAACAAATGGCATTATGAATGAATGCGGCAAGTCTCATGCAACTGCAGTGTAAATGTCCGTGAGTGGGTGGATCAAATTCTAATGGTTATGCCTCAAACAAATATTCACACTGTGCAGAGGCAGAACTATATGCCAACAAGAGCCTTTTGCATGCAACAGAAAGTCAAGTGAAACTTCAAACAGGATTTGGTCCATGCAGTGAGTGATAGAACCGCACTGATGCACGGAATCCGGCGTGTAGTGTGGTGACTGGTGTTCTGTTGGTCTGAAGGAAATGAGACGTCCAGTCGCACGAGGAAACAGTGTTACAGAACACCATGAACACATCACCGGGGCACTCACGAATTATACTCAGCAGCTTATCTGTGATTGAACGAGAAAAGAGAAAAGAGTTGCAGTGAAGCAAGGCAAAATAGTCCCGCGTTTTGTACTGTTTATTGTCCTCACCTGCTTTTTCAGTCTGAGTCACTTTATGGAAACGCTGCTCGATGTGTGGTAAGATCTTGTGCAGGCTCTTTGTAGTCACCACGCTCACCGACTGCACGAAAATCACGAAACACATACGTACAGCAAACCTCTCCCTATTTTGACAGTTAGTGTGTTACTCACAGGTACTAGTGACTGGAGGCTCTCCATCAGGTGAGTGGAGAGAGTGGCTGCAACTGCTATCACCTGGGCCCCTCCTCTGTCAGGTTGCTGGTCTGCCCCAGACAGAGGCTTGGTGGTCGAGGCCTGTAGAGATTGAGACAAAGAAACTTCCGTACTTTTAAAGAAACAATTTCTTACACTCTACCAAGGGGAATGCAATCACTATAGACAGAAAGACTTCAGCATGTCAACTACCATAGTATGTGCTACCGTAAGCAAGTTTGAGGTGCGAAGAATATACACCAAGTACATGGGAATGCACTGACCTACCAACCTTTATAGTTCTGATGATGCTGGTGGTTGCCTCTTGAAATGAGCGATCAAACAATGTGTCTGCTTCATCCACCACTAGAAACCTCACGTCACTCAGTTGGATCTGCTCTGGAGAGACACACATGGGGATTTATCACACAGACCTACATAGTTCCTTTTCCTCGGCAGTAGCATTAAGGTATGAAGTTTAAAAACGTGGTCTCTGCTATAATTATACAGAGAGCCCCCAACCTTGTCTCCTGAACTGGAGGAGAGCGTCAGGCGTAGTTACTGCCAGGTCCACCGGACTCAGCAGGGAGTTGCGGATATTGCGCTGTTGAAAATTATTGACAAACCGCAGGGAAATCGGTGTTAGTCTCTTCACTAGAGTTTCTGACCTTTTTGCCACCTCGGATGAGTCCAACGGCTCTAAACCTGGCCACGTGGCACAGGGACTTGGCAACCGCCTGAGTGCAATAACGATGGATGAGATTTTCAGTATAATATAGCAATCATTTCACACACTTCATAGAAACAGTAAAGTGGAACCTCTCTCTGAGCAATTTCTGAAATGAGGACAGCTCTCTAATAAGGACACCTGTTAACTTAACTCCTGAAGTAAGGAAACATACTGTACTCTATTCTGGAATTAGAGATGGTGTATGATTGAGAGATTTCGAACAGACTGAGACTGACCAGGACTTGCGAGGCTAGGTCTCTGGAGGGTAGCACGACCAGTGCTCGCGGTCTCCTGAGGCGTGGGACCACACCCTCCTCTGCCTCTTCTCTCCTTAACTCACTGATTACAGGGGCAAGGTAGGCCAGCGTCTTGCCAGATCCTAAACCATATATACTAAATAGTGTATAGTATCTACGCACAAAGCAGCTCACAACAGACAACACTGCTATTCATCATACCTGTCTCTGCAGCACAGAGTACATTTCTTCCCTTCAAAATATGGGGGATTGTGAGCATCTAAAGAGAGAATATGAAACGATTCACTCGCGTGGTTCTAAGAGCCTCCTTCTACCTGTGTGACAGTGGGTTGGCTGAGACCAATGTTGCCCAGAGCATCCACCACATCTCCCCTCAGTCGTAGCTCAGAGAAACTCTCTGCAGCTTGTCTCTGGAGCGCCGGATGCTGGATGAGGTACAGTGCACGTGCAGCTAGAGCTGTTTACAAAGAACTGTAGCTTGCTAGTATACCTTTGAGGTAGGCTTTATGATGATGGTTTGAACCTTGGTGATTGGTCTGTTGTCGGCAACTACTCTTCGGGGAAGTCTTATGGAGCTAGCTCTCTTGTGCAGTGCCTGGCTCAGTGCCGGCCTGCACGCTCTCCAGCTGATCCGCATGGAGAAGAAGAAGGGAGGCGTGGCTGCGTTCTAAATAGTGCGCTCCAGGTGTGCACTATTTAGAGAAGACTGGACCGAGATGAGCGTTGTGACGAGAGATTCGTGTGCTAGAATACACCCAGCTCTGCTCCCCTTTCTCGAGCAGTGTCTCACTAACAAGGAGCTGAACGCACAGGGTGGAATTTCTAGAGATCAAGAGACCGAAGTCTAGGTTTGTAGAAGCAATACCTACGTTGTGTGTTCCCTGTAACGCGTCTGGTATATGTACGGTGTGATTTGCAGCGGTCCTCTGGATCCTGACGACAGTGGAGACTGTGACAGGTTCATACTCGGGATCCCATACTGTGGAGTGGAACTGGACTGTGAGCGAGCATCTGTGTGTGTGTGTGAGTGAAAGTGGTAACGAGCAGGGTTTTCCTCATAGGGGAAGTTATTTTTGACCGCACCCACCCTGGATTCCCTCCGGACATCGTATTCAGCTCAGAAGATGACATCATAGAATTTGAACCCAACATCGATCAACTGGAGGTATATACATACTCTTTTCATTCACCATGTCATAATAGTTATACCAAGCTCCACCCACTTGTGTGCAGTTGTACTATGCATATATAGCAGTGTGCACCTTTAGAGGACTTTGCAAGTTTTTTTGGTTTTATCCCTTAAGGTTTACGACTACAAATCCTATTTGCTATTTACCGAATAACAACAGTTTGCCACTGTTTTCCCCCACTTTGTACGAACACATGAAGGTGTTTTCAGAGTGGAGCGTGAGAAACGGAGAGTGTCTGAGTCGGCTGCTGGGAGGTCTGCTGGTCCAGTACAGAGAGCACCACAAGGCCCTCCTCTCACAGTCACACAGACTGCACTTTGAACTCCAGAGTCTCCTGCAGAGTAGCAAGTACGCTGACGTCGACGTCCACTGCTCCAAACCGGAGGAGGTCAGCCTCATCATGCATGAGCTGGTGTACATCAAGAGGGCAGCTGTATAATCATCTCAAAAATGCCCTGTTTTAAAGGGGTGGGGGGCTGTTTCCACCACCTATTGTGTGCCATGTTCTTGCAGGAGCATACACACGACTACTCGTAGTACCATAACGTACCGAACCACCTCTTTTTTTGCTTGTGTTGTGTGTTTACTTGATGGTCCTTACCAGATATAGATATGTGTGTATTGTGGTTTTTGCAGAATGTGACTGAACCTCTAGCGAGATTCTTCATCCGTCTGCCTGTGGATTTCTCTGCTATTCCTCCTTACCTCACCAAGGTAAGCAAGTAGAAAAGTGCTCCGAATTTAGAGATGTGCTGATTATTTCTCAACTCCCAGGATAACCCGGGCCCCGACACTGCAGCCCTCCTGGTAACATTCCATCCTCCGAACGCCTCAAAAGTCGTGCCTCATCTTGTGCTCTCTCCTAGAGTTGAAAGGTCAGCAACTCGCAGTGAGTACTATAGTTTCAGAATGTTAAAACTCTCTTACTTAACGTAAGTTGTCTGCATTCAAGGGGACATGTTATTTTTTGGGCTGTATAACCCTATTATCAGAATTCTGAAAAACACATTTTCGGCCGTCTCTTATTGGACACGTGCATACACATACACACTCACTGGTTGTCCACAGAGTGGTAGGGGGAGTGGGGTCCCTCCGATTGCCCCCCTGGGGAGGGGGCCACGGGGCGTGTCTCATGGACTACGTCCCCCTCGTCCACAAGCTGCTGAACGAGAGGGTGGACTACATCATCCAGAGCTACGTACGGAGGAAAGAGTACGTGGCCGCACTGCTCAGCATGATGGGGCGCTCTGTGGTCGAATACGACACGGAGGGATTCAAGAAGGTGGCTTTTCTTTTTGAACAGCAAGGATTTGCCTTCGTTGCTCTCTGTGAGTTCTCCCATACTGTATGATCTATGGTTCTCCTAGTGTGTAAGACATGCCGCCAGCATTTGAGAAATGATAGAACTATGTATGATATGTGCTCTTGTGCATGAAGCTACGTATAAGTGACTTTTAACTGTTTGTGCCTGTTGTGCAGTTTTTGCTGTTGTGATGTTATGGGTGTGTAATAATTTCCAAAAGACATTATTCCCCATGCTCTGTCTCAATGCAGTGGAGTTGACGGACGAGTTCCCAAAGGGGCAGCCCGGCCTGGTTCTCCGCTCAGTGTACCACTGTATGGACGGGCTCCCGTGTCAGAGCGTGGTGACAGACTACCCCTACAGTCCTCGCTGGGGCTCAGAGGAGATGGCCGAACGACTCAGGTCAGCCAGCACTCACTGGCTTAACTCTCACTCTACTGTGTCTTGTAGCCGTGAGCTCTCACACTCATGGGATACGTCACACAGTCAATTAGTACCTTGCGTATGTGAACGCATCAAGAAGACGCCAAAAATAGACTTGTTGGTGTTTCATGGGTGCAAAAGGTTCCATTTCTACTTGATGTGTCCACAGAAAATGAATGTTTGCTGTATTATAGTAAGTGATCTGCTATTGCTCAATCATGCAGGAGCTATTTGATATACGTTGGACCCAGATTCAGAGGACTTTCCAAACAGAAAGGAGAGTTTCTATAGCATAGGCAAAAACTTTATAACACCTTTGTTACTCAGTTTTTTTGGTCTCATACGGTTTGCCTTTTATACACATTGAATGTTGATTACAGTGAAATCCCTCTGTATGAAGGCCACACTGGGAAGTTGGAACATGAAAATTATACTTAGTTTAATACTAAGTAGAACCAGATTTAAACAGGTGTCCTTTAATTCAAAGCTATATAAGGCTTGCGCAAACTCTACTGCACTCAGAGTGTCGATTGATTCACCCGCCTGCACAAGAAATCAGACTTTTGGCAAACACGCAATAATGCAGAGAATCTGAGAAAATAAAGTCCAGAAGACAATATATGGTTGTGTATATGTATGTATCTGCTGCATGCATGGAGCCATATCTTCAGCAGTGTTTGTCAAGAGATGTTGGTGTAGCCACTGCTCGTCCGGAGGACCTTGCGACAGGCGTGGAACGTGAGGAAGAAGAAGACGACAAAGACGACGCAGAGGATGGCCAGGACTAGAATCCCCACGGCCAGGTCCACTGCCTCGAATGGTCTCACGGTGTGGTGGGGACTGTCGGGGATGGTGGTGGTCTCCTGTAGCAGGTATCCCATCGCCCAACCAACACTGGTCTTGTGGTTCACCTGCACGACGGTGTAATAGGAACAGCACAATGTTAGTTGTGTTGTTGAGATTTTTTAGTGAAATCAGTCAAGAATAGTTGAGACAAACCGGAGTTTACAAAGACACTCCGTGGAACCAAATCCCATCCCCTGAATGCACATGCACTTGAACTATTAACATTACACTGTTCCTTAAAGTTCACAGTAATGATACTCCACTGGGCATTATATAGCAATGGTGTCACTGACCTTGTCCCAGAACGTGAGGGTCCAGTCAGAGTTGGTCTGGTTGAATCCAAACCCAGTCTGGAGGAGAAAGAGGCTGAACTCTCCGTCGAAACACAGTCTCTGGAGGTACGGGTTACCTCGCCACCTTACCATCGCCTGTAATAGTCACATCAATGCCTATACAGTTATACAGATGCATGCAACCTATCGGGAAGCAAAGGTATGTGTGAAATTTAAAGAATCCCATAAAGCATTGCAGTATGAACAGCGATATATTCAGACGACTAGGTTTACTAACAGATCGTGCTAAGTTGCAGGCAAAGATATATACTCCCGGTGTGTGAGAGGGTACCGACTTACACTATGGTTGCTGAGACGACAGAAATCTCGCACACTTTCGCTGAAATTTGAAAGACTCTGCAGATCCCTATCAGACTGATTGAAGAAACTGGCAACAGAGTAGAAATCCTGACATTCCCTATATCAACAAAACAGCTTCATGCATATTATGTTAGAGACGTACACATGTACTTTAAATTGTTACATAAAAATTGAAACAGGAAACTGAGGGGGCCCCTATATCAATGTTAAGATCCATCTGCAAATTTGGACGTGCACACCCATTCCGTGAAATTTTTTACTGAAGTAGAAAAGTATTCTATCTATAATATTATAGAAATTTTTCTTGCCACAGTATGTATGTGTGTAGATGCTGCACCCACCCACCCACCAGGAAGGTTCCAGAGTTGTTGATCGGTGGCCAAAAGTACTTGGTCTGATCATGGAGACAGGCTCCCCACTGGGTGCAGTTGGCCAGGTCAAACACCTGGAGAATGGTGTCCCTACACTCCTCGGGATTCCCCGTCCCATTGAACGTGTAGTTGGACGGCTCGTCGTCGTCCTCCAGCGAGAGATGCGAGGAGGTGGAGGAGGGGGGAGAGTACCCAAAGCCAAATACACCGCTGCTGCAGTTATGGCTGACACATTCGGAGTATATGTCGCCAGTCTGGTAGGTGAGGTTGGTCCCAGCCAGCAGGCAGGGGTTGGGATATGGGCTGAGACACATCACCACTACCCTATACCAGTTGGAGGGATAACAAAAAGAGCTTCAATAAGTTCTTTTTCACTCCTGCACCCAGATGTACTTTGTAAACGCTAACACTCATGACCAATGCTAAGAAAGCTCTTGACTACACAACATTGAAAACTGAAACTCTTTACGTACTAGTAAGTTTGTCCACGTGATCCCTGTCTTGTCTAATGTGCCCACTCTGTCATTGAACTTACGTTGATGAGACGAACTTACGTTGATGAGATGGGCTAGGAATCTACGGTAAGCCTCGTTGAGTCCGTAGCAGAGATAGCTGCGGGCATACAGAGTGTAGCTCCTGTCGTAGAGAGATACGTTCGTATGGTAGGGGGTGTGGCTCCGGGGGTCAGAGGTGGAGTCTAGGAACGCTATCTCGGCCGACGCTCCTCCGAGGTCAAGTGACCCCATCAGAGAAGAGCTTCCCTGTAATTAGAGAGTTAAAAACTGGTGAAATATGCAAATTACAGTATAAGCATGGACATCGTACGCACACACAGACGCATGAAAAAGAGAAAGAACCCAAGTCTCCTCCTACCCAATTGTATGTTATACACAAACCGTAGGTCAGAGCTCACAGAGTGTTTGAGGTGTTGTTGCAGGTAGTTGCCAGTGATCCAACCTGCCACCGCCTCCTCCTGGCCCGAGATGACCCTCCCACTCACAAGATGGTACCCGGAGCCGGCCAGTGTGGAGTTGACACTCGACATGATCTCTTCCCCGAGAGTCACGTTCTTACAACTGGAGACAGACAGACAGACAGACAAGCTTCTGTTGGGTCCTTAAAGACTTCTAGCATAAATATCGTTCAAGGGAGAAAATAGACTCATGTTTCGTTGGTATTAATTAATATGCTCACTAGACGAGTCTCATGCCGGCAGTGGCTCCCAGGAAGAGCTGTGTATTAGAGCGCTGGCCACTAGTGACAAAGCCCCTGTTCTTGCTCTTAGTGATACATGACTCCAGCACACTGCCTGCCTCACTGGTGTTCTTGTCGGCATAGCTGTTGATACTCTCTGCACACACACACATGTACATAAGATAGTCTATTTGCCTGAATTGGTGAACGTGTTCATGGGATGAAGTACGTAGGTTATTGGGTTAAGTGATTTTGGTGGATTTACCACCAAACCACTTATTGCCGAGCGCGTTAGCGTGAGGCAACTACTCCGGGTTGTATTCTCGCGATATGCGTACGTGCGTACGTACGTACGTGTCGTCACGCTAAGAATGTCAATTAGTCACGCTTAGGAATGTCACTTCCGTGATTCGTAGGAAGTCTAGCTTCCGCCGTGCGCGCAGATTCGTAGGAAGTCTGGCTTCGCGCGCGCAGTCAGTAGAGCACGCGCACGAGCGGCCTCAGTCGGAGTGTTTACGCATTAGCTGGCAGGCGCGAGGCAAAATATGCGCATGCACATTCCTAGTATTATACTACCTGCATAATATTATTAGTGGGGTGTCAAGGCAGGTTGGCTCACTATCAGAGTAGCAGTGGTGCTCCTGTTGGAAGTGTTTGGCTGTGTCCCTATATCGAGGGACTTCCCAGCGGTAGAAGAACATGTCTGTGTGTGACGACCCAGCATCCACTATTACCCCATACTGTGGAGAGGATCACATATGTGTACAATGGAGAAATGAGATGTAAAACCACACTTGAGTTATGCAGAAACTTCTAATAATGAAGCAATACATGTCACGTGGAGTGGTACAATTGATATCCAAACAGCTATTATGCTCACCACCTTCTAAGATTAATAGCCCAACAACACAGTACTATGTCTCATGCTTTATGCTTCGGCACATGCAGTGTAAGGGGGTGGAACTGGCATAGTTGCAGTGGCATTTAATCCCTCGATGACAAATGTATGTCATAGTGTTATGGATGGAGAAACCACACTACTCACCCTGTATTGCTTTGCCAGTTGGACGTAGAGAACAGGCAGGACCGCAATGGCCAGACCAAACAGCACAGCTAGAACCACGGAGGCCACTGGGACAAGGCTCACTGTGAAATACTTGCAGCAGTTTCTGGCCATCTCGTTCCCCAGTGCAGTACGTGTGTGTGTGCCTGTACGTGTGCCAGGTGTGTGAACGTGCGTACGAGCTAGAGGTTTTACGGCAACGTACGGAGTAGGGAGTGTATTTTCACTCAGACGTCTTGTGCTGCAGA
This sequence comes from Geodia barretti, assembly GCA_030341885.1. Taxonomy (NCBI): domain Eukaryota; kingdom Metazoa; phylum Porifera; class Demospongiae; order Tetractinellida; family Geodiidae; genus Geodia; species Geodia barretti. Next base: position 82,609 of record CASHTH010003191.1, read on the forward strand.
GGTGGCTTCTCCAGAGTGAGCGGCAATTAAGTCAATCAGGAGATTGAGAAGAGCATCTCGAGCAAAGAAGGGCGGCGAGTGTTTTCTGCGAAGTCAGCAATATTTGGGCGCTTAGCCGTCATGTGCGCTTAGCTACAGAGAAAGACGCTGTTGTGTGCATCATCAGCAGCTCCAAAGTTCTAGAAGCTGGTGTGCGGTGCAGTCGAGTTCCAACGTTCCGAAATGGCTGAGCCACAAATCCCAGAAGGCGGTTCACCTGCAGCGGAGGAGCCCTCCCCGGACGGGCCCGCCGCCAGCGAACCAAACTCCACAGACAAACCGGACTCTCCAACGACGACCGAGGCAGCTCCTACTGCTCCCAAACAGCCCACGGCGGCGGCCAAACCCGCCGGCCCCGAGACCCCGCAGGAGAAGAAGGCGAGGGAGTATATAGCACAGGCGGAGAAGAAGATGAAGTCGTCACAGACATTCCTGGGAGGCCTGTTTGGGTGAGGCACGTTTGAATAGCACACTCCGCTTGCTATAAAAGAAGGGGGGAGGGTGGGGAGGCTGTAAAAACACACTTTCAGTCAAAATGCATGGCATGCTGCTGTGTGCGATATTGCTGAGTGTTGTGTAGCCAATGCTGATATCACAATGTGCCAGCAGACATACAACACGGTCATGTGACAGCTCTTTAGCCTGTAGCCGCAGTAAAGGAGGGGTATAGGTGGTCATTCAGTGAGGATGCCCCACTAATCGGGACCTATACTCTGTCCTTTGCTGATATAGTTACTTGTGTCTAGGGGTGCTGCAAAGATGGAGGATGCCGCAGACCTCTACGTGAGAGCTGCCAACACTTACAAAGTGGCCAAGAAGTGGAAAGGTATTGTGTGCACTATGGGAGTACTGTATAAGTGGATGAAAATTTGGTGAATACCAACTGACATGCACAAAGTCTTCCTTGGGTCATACAATGCTGTCATTGAAATATGTGTGCATAGTCCCGACACGAGGAGCCAATTGACCTAAAGTTGAGAGGGCCCCCACACCATTGGCAACCTGTATATATGGCTGTGCTGTGTACATTGAGAGGCAGTCAGGGTGCATTAGCACCGAGGAATGTCGTTGGGTGGGGCTCCTAGCATGGGATTGACTGCCTGGAATGTGGGGTAGCTGGTGGGCCCGCTGACTGAGCTGACTGAGCACATTTTCTCCACGTATAATATATGGCTCCAAGAAGTGTTGTTGACATCATGCCAGGTATACCTTGGCTAAACTCTAACTACTATAGCACTAGAGCCATAGACCCGAGGCTAAACTCCAAGTCAATTGCCATTTCCGTGACTGTGAGCTATTCTTCCCGCAGATGCCGGAGATGCGTTCTGTCTTGCAGCAGACGTACAGATGAAACTGGACGTGAAACACGAGGCAGGCTCGAACCTGGTGGAGGCCGGCCAAGTCTACAAGAGAGAAGACCCAAAGAGTGAGACACTTCGCTTTGCACCCACTAACCGTAATACATAGCCAGTTGAAAGGGATTATGTACATAGTGTGTTTGTGTGTATAATATAAAGAGAATGTTTGATCTGTAGGAGCTGTGGAGTGCTACTCGCAGGCAGCTGAGATATACACTGACATGGTATACTACTAGTGGATTTAGCAGTTGCACATGTTTATTCATTCTCTCAACCTACTCTCTTTCGCCTTTCTCTCTCCCTCCTCTCTCTCTCCCTTCTCCAGGGGAGGTTTACAATGGCCGCACGCTACCACAGTAACATAGCTGAGATCTGTGAGTCAGAGCTGGGTGACTTCGAACAGGTATAATTACATTACCTTCCGAGTTTGTTTCGATAGGGAGTTGGGGGCTGCTGTGCTAGTAAACAGAAACATCCACACTGAGCTTGCTGTATGAGTGGCCCAGTGAGAAATACGTTTTCTTCCTCCCTATTCACGCACTCACACACCATTGCCCAGGCCATAACTCACTATGAGCAGGCAGCTGACTACTACAAGGGAGAGGACTCAACTGGGTTGGTCATAATCTTGTGGATGGTGGTTCAAATCCCCATTTCCATTCTCATCTGTGTCTGCAGGTCAGCCAACAAATGTCTGCTAAAAGTGGCTCACATGGCGGCCATGCTGCAGCAGTTTGACAAGGCTGCTGGCATCTTTGAGGAGGTGTTTGTATATCTCGTGTGCACACATACATTAGCCTATCAGTTAGGAACCTACGCATGTGTGATATGTCACTACTTTTGAAGACACCTCTTCTCTCCCTCACTCTCACATTGACTCACTCACTCTTTCTCTTTGTATGTGCTTCCTTCCTCCCTCCGCCCCTCAATAACTCATTAGTTGGAGTATGGAATGGTATATACCATCTTCTATCTCGCTGCACCTATCCCTATCTCACCCAAATTCAGCGTCCTCCCCTAGCTACATGTTTGTCAACGATTTGGCATTTTTTGTAGGCACATGAGTATTGTATATACCAAAAGAACCAACTATCATTACCTGTGTGTATCTCATCCCTTCTTGTGCTGTATAGGTTGGTCGTAACTCACTGGAGAACAGTCTTCTCAGATATTCGGCCAAAGATCACTTCTTCAAGGCTTCTATCTGCCGGTTCTGCATGGGAGTGGACAATGTCAAGGTGACGAATTGACCGAATCAGTCAGAGTACACATTGTGGGTGTGTATAATATGTCTACCATTTTGTAGGCCTCAATAGAGGAGTACAAGCAGGTCCACCCGGGCTTTGAAGGAACGAGGGAGCTCAAACTCATTCAGGTATGGTGGGAATACCGTGTAGCAGGGGTTTACTTTCAGGAAACTAATTACCCCGGTCTGCTCCAACATGCCATAGCACAGTGGTTTGAGGTTTGCCTTTGTGTTGTGTTGTGTTGTAGATTCGAAGGCCGTGAAGCTTTGTGGGTTGGGACTCATTCCACCACAATGCAAAGTTGAAAGTTTTCTGCCATACGTGTCTGAGCTTCATAGCTCAGGGGGATTCTATCACACATACATCTTACAGAACGTGTACCAGCTTTTTATAGTATATATAATTATACCTTTCCCATTTTTGTATTGACAGGATCTCATAGAAGTCCATGGAGAGGAAGATCCTGACAAGTTTGGTGATATTGTGAGTGACTTTGACTCAGTACACAAACACACACACGGTTTTGTTGCCACCGTTCTGGTCTGTATGTAGGTGAGGGACTATGACTCCATCTCGCGGATTGATCCATGGCTTACAGCACAGTTGCTGGTCGTCAAGAAATCAATCAATGCAGAACCTGACATTAACTAAAAATAGTTGTAGCCCTTGCACTGCACAGATACATTATTGTTGGAGCACTTTTTTTAAAGCAGCAAACAGCAAACGCCATGCAAACAGCATGCAAACGTACGTACACGTACCCCATGCAATGGGGTTTTAAGTAAGTTTTGCGCATGCGCGTGTTACGGTTGATTATGTAATTTGAGCCGTCTATTTAGCGCGCACCGTCTAGTGTTGGCTGTGGAGCAGCTTTCTCCCAGCCCTGCAGTTCTGAATCATTTGTCGTTTTATGAGAGCTGGAGGTCTCGGGTAGAATGGCGCTGCGTGATTTAGCGGGTGTCCTAACCGGCCTGAGGAAAGTGGCTGCTGCCGTGTGTGCAGAGGCGACCTCTGAACTCCAGAACTCTCTCTCGAGGACTCCAGCCCCCTCTTCTCTCTATAAGACCGCCAGTCAGGGCTGGATAGAGTACGGGGAACTAAAGTGGGCCGGTAAATGGAGCAATGGTGGTGGATTCGACAAGGAGTTCTTCCCGGAATGGGGAGAGCAAGAGGACCAGCAGCTCTTTCCAATGAATGAGCCTTCAACTGGGTCCATCTCGTCCGGTTCACTCCATCATGACACAGATGGTGTAACCACAACACCTCTGCCACAGCAACTCGGGGCAAATAAGGACTCCCCTATACCCCCTCCACCTCCTGCCTCGCTGGACCAAAATCCAGTGGGGACTACAAGTCGAGAGTCCCACACACAAAGACGCGCTCATCTGCCACGTCAGCCTGCGTCGAGAGGAGGCTCCAGTCGGCGGTGGTTCCATTCCAGTACTAGGTATGGGAACGAGACAGTGGCGGGCGGGGGCTCCAGGTCAAGGTCAGAGGGGGGCACTCTGGACTCTGCTGCAAAAGAGAAACATCCCAAACCCAAACAAAAGGTTAAATCTCCACACAATGATTTTTTGCACTCTTTACCAATGTTACAGCAGCATTCTTGGTGTCTTCTGTTCTAACAGCTGAGCTCCAGGGCCAGGGAGAGGGCAGTACCAGCCACCAGAGTCAGCCGTTTGTTTAGCTTTGGAGGTGAGCTACAATCGCTTACTGCGATTGTCAAAAATATTTCCTTGAGATAATTTGGTGTGCACTCCAACTGTGAAAAACTGGTTGGTTTCACAAAATATGCATCTACTGAACCCTTTATATACCCTGGTATATATGAGGACACATCTCTAAGTTTTTTAATCCAGAACAGTTTCTTGCATAACAATTTAACCCCTGAAATAAGGACGCTCTCTTCTGCCTCATTGCTGTCCGGATGGTTCCACTGTATGTCAACTCTTTGCCAGGTCTGGTGGCAGGACTTGGGGTGGGAGCTGCTGCAGAGGTCGCGAAGAGGTCACTGGGCATGGCTAACACTCCCTCCCTGGTGGCCGATAACCCTCTCCTCACTGAGGCCAATGTGGAGCGGATCGTTAACACCCTGTGTACCGTCCGTGGAGCTGCCCTCAAGATTGGTCAGATGATCAGCCTCCAAGGTGAGAGTTGGAGGACTCTATTGATGATTGGAGTCCTTGCTCAGATACAGTACTAGTAGGCGAATGCATGGCATTTTTGGCGAGCGGAGCGCGGCTTACATTGCGGTCTAGATCGTATGAGTCACTCTTGTGTGTGCACCAAACAGTGAGTACATGCACAGGACCAAGTTGTCCGAACGACCCGAGCGCAGTAAACATTCGAGTCGAGTCAAACAGTCAGAACGACAGCGCGATCAGGCATAATCCGCAATCTGATTGGTCCTTGCCTGGAATATGGGAACAGTGGCAATGGAGAAAAATCTCTCGCTGGACTGTGCAGCATTACTCGATAGCTTCGGAGGTGTTGCGTTTCCCTGATTCCGCTCAATTCAGCGCAGCATTATGAAAATGTTTGAAATCCTTTCGATAAAAAGAATCGTCGTAATGCTGGAGTCATGCGCATCGTGGACGACGTACGGGTACATCTATATATATATATATTAGAAAAATCGCGCCGTTCGGACCACTAGGTTAGCTCGCTTCCGCTCGCCAATAATGTGGAGTATTCAACCATTTCTGCAGTTATAGCCTCCCTCAAATGTTTCATCTTCAAAATTTTTTTGAAATGGACTGTTTTTCGAACGTCTTCTAAACATCATAAATGTACATATTTATACCTTTTAACTGTAAAGTGTAATAGTGACTGTGATGTATGGGATGACAGCGTGCTTTCTCGCCCTCTCCCTCTGTATGTATTCACCCCACAGACAGTAACCTTGTCCCGGAGCCAATTCAGGACATGTTTGACAGAGTCAGGAACAGTGCCGACTTCATGCCTCTCTGGCAAATGGAGGTATACAAGTGCATCCCATCAGTAGTGTACCGTTCGCTCTTTTAGCATTGGCTGCCATCAATCTTTGCCTGCATCCTCACTAGAACTATCACAATCATTGCACAAAATGACTGCAGATTGCCTCTATTAATAGTGGGAAGATATATTTACAGGAACCATGGTTGCTCGATAATGTGTCGGACTGTATGTGTATTCTGTGCTGTCTGTCTGCCAGAAAGTGCTGAGAGGAGGAGCTCTGGGGGAGAAATGGAGGGATCAACTGGCGGACTTTGACCCCCAGCCGCTGGCAGCTGCCTCCATAGGCCAGGTCCATTCTGTTGTCCTCCACTCTGGCCAGTGTGCCGCCATGAAGATACAGGTATTACGTATTACACGTGATTGCAAGTATGTATGTGTATGTAATTACGCACACTTGGAAACATTATAAATCCAGTGTGCTTTCTGTACAAAGCTCGCCGAGTTTTTAGCTAAACGATAGATTATAATAGGGAGCTCAATTTTGTGCTCCTCGGCAGTATCCAGGTGTGGCTCAGAGTATTGACAGTGACATAGACAACCCTCATGGGCATCTTGAAACTCTGGAACATACTACCTGAAGTATAATATATACATACCACCTTACTTATACCTATATTGAGAGAGGCCCATGGAACTGGTAGTATTTTTACCGCCTAGTGAGGAGTTCATCTCCTGGAAGTCCTTGATGTGCAATGTTCTTCGTGTTCCATGCTACAATGCAATGAGGATATGTACAATTTGTATATGTGATATGTATGTATGACTGTAGGTCTGTTTTGGATGAGTGGTGACAGTGGCAAGGAAGGAGCTGGCCTGGAGACTGACTACATCAGAGAGGCAAAATGTCAGAACATGTTCAGTTGGCTAGATACAGTCAGTGAAGTCAATGGAACGGGTAGTTAGTTATCCTGTGCTCTGCTGCTGTAGAGAGCTGTTGGCCAATGACCCTGGGTACCTGGTACCCGAGTGTTCCCTGACTATCCACGAAGCGTGTCCTCACCACGGACTGATCCAGGGCCTACCTCTTAGACCAGTGTGTCTCCCTTCCGCAGGAGATCCGCAATGATGTGAGCCAGAATACCTTTCCACTTCCACCTCATCTCCTATAGCTTCATTTTCGTGTCTCTGTCCTTCTGCTCATACGTATATATCTCTGGCACGTGTCGTCTGCGCCTTTCAATCTCTCATACCTTTCCTAAGCCATGCCTCCCTCCATCTCTCTCCTCTCTTCGATGGCTCTCCTCTCTCTCTCTCACTACATGGCATGAGTCGACTCGTCTCTCTCCCACTACACACGACTCCACCGACTCTCTTTTCAATGCTCTCTCTCTCTCGCTCTCTCTCTCTGACTGCAGATAGCAGCAGGTGCTGGCATCTAGTAATGAGGGAACTCTGATGTTCAGTGCATGCCAACCGACCCAACTGGAGGCAGCAACTTCTTCTACAACAGCCAACGACGACAACAAGTCAGTCAGTTCTGCCCTTCCAGCCAGTGTGCTCCGTGTTGATTGTAAACGTGTCTTCCAGATATGTCTGTCTGGATTCGGTGCCAGCCGAGCAGTACCTCTAGATGTTCACTGACCTCACTAATTGCCTGAAACAGGCGAGTGCCCTTAGTGCGTGCTCGTACTATCTCATAACGCAACTGCCCTGCGCTCATTATACATTGCGTAAGAAAGAGCTCTCTGTCTTAGAGAGCACATTCTCAGGAGCTGATGCGAGCAGCCACGCGTCACACTTGGTCAAAGGCTCACCCACCTATGAGCGATGGCGTAAAGCTGAGAATGCAAGGCCGTATAGTGAGAGTGAGTCTGTGCAGCCGAGTACCCTTCTACTTATGCGTGAGTATATTCAATTAAATTCTCAATGCTCCCAGCTGGTGATCCAACATCCCTATCTTGTCTCCCTACATGCTTCTTTTTTAAATTCCAGGATTTTAAAATTTACTTGTTTTCGATACCACTCCCTATATGCCGGTTTTCGCGTTGGCATTTCAATGTCTGAATCCCTACTGTCAACCCACCTAGCTATCTCCAAGTAAATTTAAACATACATGTATGCGAACCCGCCCATCTTATCCTACATTATCCTTCTCCCTGGTTGGTACAATGATTCAGCTGTCGAGCCTGACCTCCTACCGCTGCACCCTGCAAATAGAGAGATGTAAGTACCCGCAGTGGGGGCCGAATATATTAAGAGCCAATTTTCCAGAGTGCTCCGAGTGGTGGATGGCAATATGCACGTAGCAACTAATCCTAAGAGAGAAAGAAGAGAGTTGAAGAGTGCCTGAGGCATTGCGCTGCTTCAGAATGAATACTTGAGTGTGTGGCGAGTGCGAAGTACTTCAATATGTAGCATCAATGCGGCATTTTCCCTGAGCCGAACGTAATCCACCCGTCGCAGGTCTCGACAGATGCTACCGTTAGCCTGTAAAGCAAGAATAAGAGTCGTTCAATATATATGTCAACCACAACATGTCCATACTATGATAAGCTGCGTGCCCTACCCCAGTAAATTCCCATATGGGATCGTTTCCCTTCCGATAACTTATGAGCACTCTCTTATCCCCCCGTGATCTTTGTTATGTGTTATACCAACTTCATATTAAATTCATAGCTGGCGAGCCACATCTAGCCCTACTCCTGCCATGGCAGTTAGCTCGAAGTACGCTTCTCTCCCGAGTTGAGTGGTGTGCTATTAGTTAATAGGCCTTAAGGTGTGCTGTGATGTGCGTGAGAGCAATGATAAACATGCCCTAAGACAACAACTACACATCGACTGAAAAGATATACCTCTTACGAGCAATCAAGAACGGATTCGAAACCCATCTCTATAGAGACTACGAGAGTAGACCATACTAACATCTCTATAAAGAATTAAAAGTGAACATGCGCGCGAGAACCTGAGATACATTGTGACTTAACAGTTCTAAGATCATAACTGCGATCTCAGTGGGTAAGATGTCAGTCGGCACTCTTGGTGTGACGTCTGCGGCATGGGCTTGGATCTTTTGATCAACTCGAGCAATCGAGAGCAGAGTGGAGGCATATGCTGCGGTTATTTTGAACCGCTGTAACTCTGGGGCTATAGGTCGTGTTTACTGTTGGCGGCTCTATTACTCCCGTTCAGGAAACACGGCCCACTGCTTCCTTGTGTCTATTACTGTACATTTCCAGACCTGCGTGTCATCTGGAAGTATAGCTGGATGTCACATCCACCCGGTGTTAATATCACCTAAGTACGGTAGGGTACTTAGTATATTAGGCGGGAGTGGGCATTGGTACCTAGTTATGGGGCTTTACGAAATATAAACATATAGCATTTGTATTTGGGGGGGTCTGTTTTAGCACACATTGTCCATTTAGTTAAAGCCATCTTTGATGTGCATTTTGCCCACAGCAATTCCAAAAGGTTCTATGGGGAACCACTTCTATTTGGACCCCCAACTTCTATGAAACACTCTATTTGACCCAAAACCTCTTTGGGGGGGAACCAAACAAATTTATTTTTTTTGATCGCTCGTTTCGGGGAAAAACTTTCATTAGGTTGTTTTGCCCGGACCTTTTGAAAAAATTGCTTGTGTTGGGATTCTTTGTTGTGGTTGTGGCGTTGTCGTGGGAAAAAACCACA
>CASHTH010003192.1:0-50433 GCA_030341885.1 Geodia barretti
TATTATCCACAGTGAAGTTTTCGTTGCATTCTACTGCTACATGGAAGTTTTCTTGCTTCATAATAGCTCAAAAACTAGTCTACAATGCTCTTGGTCTTTCCGAGACCCCACATTCTATACGTTCTTGCTTGACAAATGTGAAAACTATTCTACAAGTATCAGGTATCGCAATAATTCTCTGCAATATTTTACTATGGTCAATGTGTTGCATATTGTTAACCCTCGGCGCGCATGCGCAGCGAGGGTTTACAGTACTTGGGTCTGTGTGTCTGTTACTCTCAATCTCACTTCTCGGGTGTTTGTTCGTCTCACAAAGGATACCACCTACTGAACGGGCAATGAAGGTCAGAAATTTCGAACGGTTTTCTCTGAAAACGCTCCGTTGCAAAGCTAGAGCGCGAAAAAGCCAATTGCAAATACTCAACGGCTTACTACGGCATGATCGACCCGCGTGCTCTGCGTACCTCGGAGTCACCAGAAGATGCAACGCAGGGCGTGTATCGCCTCTCGCATGCTATCTAGTAGTGTAGTTAGACCGCGTCAGACTCTGCGTGAGCTGGCAAGAGACCACGCGTAACAGCTAAAGCTAAACCCAGCCCATCAATTAGTGGTACGGCGCATGCGTTTACTTACGATTCTGCGTCACAGTTCGCTGAGGGTTTGCACTTCAGTGCTTTTCATTTTATCTTTATTAATTTCAGTACAAATTGAACTTGTACACACACTCACACACGTTAAAACCAGCAGTGCACAATAATATAAGGTGTGCATTATTTGGGGTGACATTCGACTGTTCCTTTCGATAAGCCATCTAAGATCTGTCCACTCAACGAGATGCAGAAGGCAATGAAATAGAGAATAACATTCCTCCAACCCTGCATTGAATTGCTGGATTCAAAATTTTGTAGCTAAATCCTTGAGGCCAAACCACTGTTTGGCCAAAAATAAAAGCGAAGATACCTTGATTTCTCTAAAGATGAAGATGCCCCAGGCTGAACTGACGAACCCTGGTCCCTGGTAATTAGAGGAGGGATTACGAGTGGCTGGGTGGGTGTGGTCTGACTTACCGCGGTGATGATAGGGAAACTGACAGCCAGAGAGAGTCGCTGGTTGGCCAGGAACCAGCCCACTGGAACGGAACACAGACCAACATTACAGCAATCAAATGGATTAAGGCATGTGTATTTGTGAATTATTAGAGATGTGTCCTTCACACAATGTTTACGGGACTCATACTTGCAAAATTGCCAATAATTCATCATAGGTTTGAGGCTCGACAGACTGACCCATGGCGATGCCCCACATGATCCCAGAGAGGAGACCAGGGAGAATGGCTTTGGGGTAGACCCTGGGTCTGTTCTTCATTAGCAGACAGTAGACAACAAAGTAAAAGGTACTGGCCAGCAGTATTCCACTGTAGTGACCAAACAGGTAGTTAATATCTGTGCAGTCCAGGGAGAGAGAGAGAACACAATGAGAGAGACAAGTTATAATCCTTTTGTGTTTTTGTAAATAAGTATGGCGAAGTATGTTTTTTGCTCTCTTGTATATAGCTACCAAAATAAGTTAACACTAAGGATTATATTGTTGCTATTTACTCTTTGAGCTTTGGTAGTACATTATACAGTAAGCACTGTGTGTGTGGATGAGAGACAAGCATACCGCTACAGCTGTGAGCCCTGTGTGTGTGTGGATGAGAGACAAGCATACCGCTACAGCTGTGAGCCCTGTGTGTGTGTGGATGAGAGACAAGCATACCGCTACAGCTGTGAGCCCTGTCAGTACAGAGCTTCATGTATTCTATGACAATAAACTGAGTCCCAAAGAAAACGCCAGCCACCAGAGCCAGGGAGAACCCTCTGGAGCAATTGGAGAGAGATGTATAATTAGGGGGTGTGGCTGGTGGGTGTGACATACATTATTCTCCGTGGCCATACTCCGAGTTTGTCGGTCCAGGAATAATCCTCGTCTCTCTCGTCCCATTCCTGAGACCCCACACCCCCATTCCGGGCCGAGGGGCTAAAGGTCAATTTGTCGTACGAGTTCTGAATGCTGGCTCTCCCGCTCTCCCTCTGGACCTGTGGTGGGCAACAAATGGAATACCAATAACAAGCAGTGATTACAGGGGCATCCCCTCACCACTTTATCTCTGAGAGAACCTTCTAGAGAGTCCTGTTCAGCGAGGAGAGGCGAGGTTTCGGCCACTCTTCTTGAGTTGTCTGTCTTCTTCCCCGAGCTCTTTACAAATGCCAGGACAATGACACTGAGCACCGGGGTATGGAGGAATGGGGAATGAGGGTATAGAGGAATGGGGAATACGAATGTGTGGAATGGGAATCGTGTTATGGGGTGAGACTGACCTGATGACTACAATGGCCACTGCACTGTAATTGAGGGGAGCACATTTCATGGATTCCTTCAGAATGACCCTGGGGACCATCATATGACATCACAAGACTAGTCATGTGAGGATCATGTGACGTACGTGCCGATGAACCACCCGGAGAGCATGTTGGTGACGCCCCACACGGTGAGGCCCATGGTGAGCCCGATCATCTTGATGATGGAGACGGCCATGAGGTTCCCAGTGGTCCAGAGGAACCCTCCGAGGAGGGAGGGGATGAAGAAGGGGGGCATGAGGAGGATCATGTTTACCACCAGACCCACCAACCAGATCCCAATACACAACATCCACTGGAAGAACAGACCTGAAACACAAACTGAAAACCTCACAAGACACAAGTTTGTGAAATAAAACTCTCCCAAAAAACTTAAATTATTAATCCTTGACTTACCATCTCCAGTATCAAACTTCTTGACGGGGATAAAGTTGCTGCCGAAGAAGACGACGGCAATGACCACACCCACCCAGCCGACCCAAACGTCACTCTCCTTCCCCCCGTCCCCACAGCTGCTCATGTTGACGTGACCTCCATCTGGAGTAATGCCTGCAGCAACACCCAGACGATAATGATTGAGACCAAAAGAACATGAGGATCAGAAGAGTAAGGATGAGCACCTACTCCAATATTTTCACACACACACACACACATCTATAATGGATGTTTCAATATCTTGTTCTTGGATTACGCAGTGATTTACACTAAATAGACGTGGATGATGACTCACTGCCTGCGGTGCTGTAGCAGATCCAGGTGCTCGGAGAGCCAGGTTTCCAACTGGTGCCCTCGCTGGAGTTGCTCCGTCTCCCTAGCAACAGGAGGGAATAGTCTTCTTCTTCTTCCTCGTGGCTCCAGCCGCTCGCTGAGCCTCCAGTCACACTGACCAGGAACACTCCGAGCACTACCCAACAATGTCGGAAATGCATCCTCGCCTAATTCCAGACCAGCGCAAGAGAAAGCTCGTGAGAGATCGAGAGGGAAGGACCAGCACACACCCCTTACGCGCATGCGGTTACATCATGTGACTCATTGCGCATGCGCACCCTGCCCAAATTCACAAACAATCATCATGTGGTGAACTGTGCCAAAACCAGACATTTGACACAATTGACATCCACAGTTTTGGGAAATGAGGGTTAGCTAGCTGTTTTGTTGAGTGTTGAGTCCAACTCGACAGCCGATGGCACAGTGAGACACTCCCTCCATTATCAGTCCACACAGGCTTACTCCTAGAGCTCCTGCAAATAGCAATAGGTGCTTCCAACCCTGTGGGAGCAGACAGCATTAGCTACCACATGTGTACCACAGACTGGTATAATTACCTTTATCTCTTTGAAGAGCAGAATGCCCCAAGCACTGGACACAAATTGTCCTCCCTATAATGGCAAATGGAGACATGCAGCAGTGGCCAAGTAGATAATGAAGGCACTTGGAGTCAGTTTGCATTGATTAGGGGAGTGATCCCATAATATATACACACAATTATACGATTCCAGGAATGCTCATCTTAGAACTGACTGTTGGTGCTCTTCACTCACTGTTGTTATAAATGGGATACTGATAGCAAGGGAGAGATATTTGTTAGCCAAAAACACTCCAACTGTATCGGGAAAAGAACAAGACCCTCATCTCAGAGTCAGAGAGGGAATGAGATATGGAGCTGACCTGAGCCTATGCCCCACATGATGCCTGCCACGATCCCAGGCAGGATGAGTCCAGGGTTCGTCCACGGTCTGTTCCTCTTGAAGGCAGAATAGACTGCTAGAAATGCTGTACCCCCTGCTAGAATCCCAGTGTAGTAACCAAATAGATAGTCCAGGTCCTCGCACGAGTGCTCCGGATCATTGCAGAGTTTCAGGTATTCAATGGGAATAAACTGGCCTCCGAATATGCAGCCAGCCAGCATAGCAGCAGAGACTCCCCTACATGGGCAGTGAAGGCAATGTTTCGTACATGAGAGGGTCACGGGAGACCCACCGGCAAATAGGCACTACACGACAGTTAGAGTTGTCCTTTTGACACAAGGGACTATCTAAGGTGTCACAGTGTAGCGCCAAAGAGGGTTTACATATCTGGGTGTTTGTGTGACTGTGTATTCTTTGACAGGGAGTTTTGTTTGTTCATCACTAGACAACAACAATACACGACTCAGCCATTTGAAATTCAGCTGCACTCTTTACAACGCACTGCCTGATGACTTACAATACTCTTCTTGGCCAAGCACCCAGCTTCTCGACCCAATCCTTGGTTTCTCTCTGTAGTGGAAGAGATAGAGACAGGGCACGGGGGGATAGGGTAAGTAGGAAGCTCACTGGTCTATTGCTGAGTAGAGTGTCAATGGAGTTATCTAGAACTGATTTGGTTGACTGAATAGTGAGCCTGCTGTTTGGTTGGTTCTTCCCGTCACTGCGAACAAACATCAGCATAAGAGCACTGCAGAGAGGGATAGAGAGGGAAAGTATATAGGTGGGAAACTTTGGTTATCAACTGTCTACATACATTCCCTGTATATTATACCAATTGTAAGTTCTCATTATATAGTTCTGTGATTGTGAAGACCTGGTGATAATGATTGCAACTCCGACATAATTGAGAGGTGCACAGCGAAGCTCCTGATCAAATATGAAGCTGTACAAGTGAGAGAGAAACAAACTCCAGCGCTATCATATTCAGTCATGCACACAGACTTACACGCCAGCAATCCAGCCTGAGACGAGAGTAGCCATACTCCATAGCGTCATTCCCACAGCTAATCCTATCAGCTTCACTATCGGTACCACCAATACATTACCTGATAGAAGAATCGAATAAGTTCTGAGCTATACATGGAGGCCTTACTCACCTACAGACCAGAGGAGGCCAGCAATGAGGGAGGGGAGGAAGAAAGGCGGTTGGTATCGAGTCATGTTAACCACCAGACCCACCATCCATATTCCAATACACAACACCCACTGAAAGAACATGCCTGGAGGGAACACACACAGAGAGAAGGGGTAGGAGAGTGTTTGTGTGTTCTTCAATCGTTGATAGTTTAGTGTCAAAGAAAGGATGAATGAAGCACCATTTCCACATTTCCAGTCTATTGCCCCACAAGCATTGTCACTGGTTCATAACCCCTCCTATAAATCAACAGTAGCTCCCTTCGCCTGACAGAGGTCCAAGTATACTTGCAAACTACGGGTCGTCCCACGGCAAGAAAATGAGGCCCGCTATGGTTGTAGACTGTGCAAACTTTACCATCGGCAGAATCGAATTGCTTCACAACAACGTAAGTGCTCCCTAGAAATAAGACAGCGACAATGACGCCCAGCCAGCCAAGCCACTGATGCTTGTCCACTCTCGCGCTGCACGTCTCCCCACAGCGACCAGGAACTATCTCTCCGCCTCTCCCCGCAGACCCTGGATGAGACACACCTGGTCAGAATTCGACCGTGCAGAAAGCGAACTAGCTGCAGCGCAGAGCCTTACCGCCAGCAGTGGAGTAGCAGAACACGTTCTCTGGTTCCCGCGGTGTCCAAGCATGGCTCACCTCCAGCCATAGAACCACCAGCAACAGCAGCAACGAGCTCCCCCTCGCAGCTTGAAGAAACATCTCGAGCAAGAAGCTGAGCTAGCATTGCGCACGCGCACAACGTTAGGGTATTTTCACTGATTAACGCTGCACTTCCGCACAAGAAGGAAGTCAATAACTATGCAGCGTGCAAGTTTACACCTGATACCTTTATGCGCTCCCTTTGAACTTTTCATGTGGTCCAACAACGTAAACAACGGTATAGGATTAGTACAGACATTCGTGGCCTAGATCTGCGATTCTCTCAACGCGTATCGAGTTAGCTGTGTAAGTATTAGCCGTGGAAACTGGATACTTCATCGCACCATTGACGACCGACCACGACGGGACTTGGCCATGAACGCGCAGGTGCAAATGAGCGGCAGTAGTAGTGCAGGCGGCTACTGCGTCAGATCGACAGCTAGCAAAAGCAACAGTTTGTACACTCCTACTTGCCCGGCAAGCGACAGGGAGGAGGAAGTCGAAAATAGTGAACCAGATTTGAGCGATTACTACTCTGACAGCGGATATCCCACGAGACCTCGGCCGAGACACATTCTCTGGACGTCTTCGTCGCGCCAGTTCCGAACTGTCGTCGCAGAGAACGGGGTGCAGAGGAGAGCGGCGCCCACGGCCAACGGCCACCGGTCGAGCGACTCCCTTGACACGAGCAGAAGCCGTAGACTCTCGGTACCGGCTGTACTAGGTCCGGCGGCCAGGGAAGTAACAAGTGTGAAAACCAAGGCCTTTAGTAAGCTCCGGAGCCTGAGAAACAATCGTATTATCCCGGTTTCCAGTCCGGATCGGCAGCGACCGCCCAGTTCCCTCGTCACCAACTGCCTCAGTGCCAACGGCAACAAAGGACTGAACGTCCTCACGAGTCCCGAGGAAGAAAGAAAGCCGAAGCAGCTGCGAAGTTTCTCTGTGCCTTCGGGGAGCGCCTCGGACGTGGAAGACATGTCGCAAGGCAAGCTGAAAAAGGCCAAGAAGGTCGGGAGAGCTCTCTCCTTCTCCCTCGGGACGGGGGACAAGAAAAAGAGAGCGCGCAACATCTTCGGGGCCCTGAGTCGTGGTGGGGAGACCGCGGCAATGAACGAACCGCCGCAGGTGACCCAGAGCCCTGTACTGATGAGCAGGAAGCGAGTGGCCGGCGATACCAGCACCATCTACGAGGAAGATAGAGGTAGTCTGAGCTCCGCCGACGAGGGAGAGGATCGGCTGGGAAGCCTCGGCTACATCCACGGTAATCGCTTCGGGTCTTGTCGCGAGCTAACTTCGTTGGGGTTGGAGAAAGAGGAGGCTAATCAGCAGCGCCTCAGGCCGCTCTCCTCGAGCAAGCACAAGAGACCGTCTCTCCCCAGCTTCACAAAACTTCCAGCTGGCTCCGAGGAACCTCAGTGCCTCTCCTCTTCTCTTCCAAGAGACGCAGCTCCCCAGAACTCCAGTGAGGGATCCCCTGGCCCCAGTCCTCCCTCCTCTCCCTCTCGAGGGAAGGTCCTCCGCAGGAAGCTCTCTGATCCAGGCTCGGCACCCAGCACGCCAGAGACAGGCAACAGTCCGACAAACGAGCGGAGACGTGCCAACAGAGCAGAGGGTGGAGGTGGAGGTGGGCTGAGCAGAGCTAACAGGCCCCTGCGTAAAGGATTCACATTCTCCGTGGGTGGCTCCAACCTTTCTCCGGACTGGGTGAGTCTGGATTAGCTATTCAGAGTAGTGCAGTCAGAGGCAGCCAGTTTGGAGAGCACAAATTGCCTACAGTCCAGCACATGCCATAATGTTATGCACCCTGTAGTGTGTGTGGCGTGGGCAATAGTTGAGTACATGTGTTTGTAGTACAGTATCTTCATCGGCCAGTGAGAGTCAACTACTTTGCATTACGTTTGAAAGCAGAGTTTTCAAAGAAATATGTGTTGAATTTGCACTAAAAGTAACCGCCTCTTTAAAGTGCAGCGAAATGAAAGCCAACACAATTGGCTGAGGGGAAAGCAATGGTGTGTCATCAGTAAACTGCGAGAGAGTGAGAGAGAGAGCTCTGCTGCCTCCTGGGCTGGGGTGAGAGTAAAACTGTGGGAGTTGCGACTGCCTCTAGCCCTCTGTTTGCCAGCAGAGCTCCTAGCAATGATCCCTACTCTATTGTCTGAGTCCCAGAGGAATATCCTCCCCCTCTCTCTCCTCCTCTCTCTCCTCTCTCTCCCCCTGCAGAAGGAGATGAGGCACCACGTGGTTCGGTTTCTACTGGAGACGGAGCAGTCATATGTACAGAGTCTGCGCACAATCATAAAGGTGAGTTTTACTCCATTACTTCCTGCTGGGGGCTTCTTTTAGAGGTGCCACTACTAGGAGCTCTTATTCACCACTCCATTAAATCTCCTACTGTCAATGATATCACAGCTCCACCTATCCTCTTTCTCCTTCCTCCCCCTTTTCTCTCTCTCTCTCTCTCTCTCTTTGTCCCTAAGGTGTACCTCGAGCCACTGAAGAAACCACAAGCGTTTGGAATGATTGATTCATCTCTAGTGAGGGATATATTCTACCAGATCCCGGAGATCTGCGGTCTCCATGAGAGGTTTCTGCTGCAGATCAGCCAGCGGACGGAGCGCTGGCATCCTCTCCAGAAGATTGGAGACGTTTTTGTCAACACTGTGAGTGACAGCCATTGGCCAGCGTTTCTAGCTCGTTTTCCTGTGAACATCATTTCGTCTGTTAGTTTTTGTTCTTCACTTTCATTACATGTCACCTGGAATCAGTACTAACCCTCTCTCCCTCCCATAGTTTTCAAAGTGCCATCTGATGAACATATACACAATGTTCATCCACAATTTCATGAGGGCCAAGGCAGCCATTGAAATAGCAAAGCAAGCTCGACCTGTCTTTGCCAAGTTTATAGAGGTAAGATCTGAATTCCTCGGTAATAACTGTTCCTACTGCGGCGTGTGACTTGGCCAAGTCTATTACAGACACTCACTCCATTTCTTCTCTATACATGCTCCTTATATAGCCGTGTCTGTCCACAGTGGACCGTGTAGCTGCCATATATGACAATTCAATTAGGTACAGTTTACTAGTCCTGGCTGAGGGAATCGAGATATTGTTCATAGATGCTCAGATATCTGAAGCCACACTCCTCTCTGGCAGAGGAGAGGGTTAATGTAACATGGCCATTTCAGAGCCTCTCCCTCTCTCCTCTCTATGGCTACACCTCAAGTATGAAGTCTCATGGGCAGGCTGTATAGTGTACAAGGTTGCATGGTGTACTGGATAAGGTCAGTGTGTGGAAACACTGGTTCCATGTGGAGTGAGTCCCTGGCTGATGACTAGGGAATTAGTGTGCCCCCCAGTGGAGGGTGTGGCGTTGTCTCGTTAGGGTGCGGTTGACTAAGACGTCTAGTCCCACTGCCTAGTCTGTGAGGCGAAGACCTCCACACTATCCATATCACCTCTCAGTAGCTCTTGGTTCTATCAGGGAAAGTACGAAAGTGTTCATGAATTGATAATTTCACATGTGGTGGAGCACTCTACTGTGGTACTATAATTATATAGCTACACATGAATTAATGGTTTACTCTCAACCTCGAAATTTGCTCAGACTCCCACCTTAATTATGGTGTAATGTGTCATTTAATAGATTCCCACTGATATTAATGGGCCCTTGACTTTTTTCTTTGTACAAAATGTCACGAAAGTCACGAGAGCACATAGAAGCTAGGTAACTGCTATGTGTGTGTGTGTCTGTGTATGCAGCGCTCCAAAGCCAGCACGGGGAAACTGTCTCTGGACGACCTTCTGATAAAGCCAGTCCAGAGGATCCCTCGCTACCTCCTCTTTATCAAAGACCTCCTCAAACACACGTCAGCCAACCACCCTGACCACGCCCCCCTCCATCAGGCTCTGGAGGAACTGAAGGGACTAGTGGAGAGGGTCAACGAGAGCGAGAGAGAGATGGCCAGGAGTGAGAAGCAGAGGGAACTCCTCACCTCAGTCGACGGGCTGGCTCTGGTCTGATCTCCATCTTTCTTTCCTCTCTCCCCTCTTCCTTCTCTGGATTGGGAGCTCTTTTTCATGCTTTGAATAATGCAACATTTGCTGGAGAAATGTCTAGCATGAGCCTCTATTCAATTGTTCACACTCCCACCATTATAGGGTGTACTCTGTTTTGCATTAGAAATTCATATAGCATTTTTAATTTACCTATTGACTTACATACTCATACAATTGAAATTCCTATCGTGAGATATTTCGTAGCAAGCCAGAAAGTTCCATGGCTACATCATGTTTCTCTTCCTCTCTCTCTCTCTGTGTTCAGTTTGTTCGACCGGAGTCGGAACTGGTGAGGTATGATCTGGTCACCGAGGCCCAGGGCTCCGCCCACAAGAGGGACAGGTTCCTCATTCTGTTCTCAGACGTCATGGTCTGTGCCTCAACACGGCGCAAGAGCACTGGACTCAGGAGAAGCTCTCTCCTGTAAGTCCTTCTTTCCCTCTCCACTTCATTTTCTATTTCCATTTTTTGTCTTGCCATTACTGACCCCCTTTTCCCCACCCTCACACACACACACGCACACACAGCAACCTCAGCACACTCCAGCCCGACACCTTCAGATACAAGATCAAATGGAGCACGCCACTCAAGCACCTCTCAATGGGGGAAGTCCAAGGTACACACATGTGTCCCTCTGATCTCTCTGTCACAGAGATGTGGCCTGCTTTGAAAACCTGCCCCCTCCTCTGAGTGTCTAATGGCAGCCTCTCTTGCAACACCCCACTCTGTCTAGCTGGCCTCTCAGGTGGAGTCTTAGTAAGCACTCAGCTCTCTTATAGTAAAGACTCTGTGTAATAGTGGTCAGCATTTGCAGCTCTGCATTTGCAGCTCTGCAATATACCTGTAGCTCTGAAGATGTAGTACTCAGTCAGCAGTGTTAGTGGCCACTCAGCTCTCCTCTGTAGCGATACACTCGCATGTTCACATGTCTACTGAAGAAGATGCAGGCTCTAAACTCAGCTACAGTTATGAACCAGCTTCATTGTATATAGTTCTCCCTCCCAGTAGTCAATGTTTGTCACAAGAACAGTAAGACTACTCTATTCTGAGGTGGGTCAGGTTTGGTCTGTCTTCCCAGACCTCCCATGAAGCCTATATTCCCCCCTCTTTGATCTTCGCCACTGACATCTCACTATGTAGTAGTTTACCCCCACATTAGGTAATGAAATACTACAGCTACATAACCAGACTCCCCTGCAGTGGTGGTGGTGGTGGCTATTTTTCAGTTCTAGTTTCCCCCTCTTTGTACACCTATTCTAGCAGAAAACCCCATTTCACTAGTAAACATTGCTCTTATTTAACTAAAGATTTTTTTCAAGACCCTTTATTGTACATTACTGTCTCCAGCTCCAATGGTGGAGAGGAAGAAGAAGAACACACTGGACAAGATGGTTGAGAACCTGGGAAAAGACGAGGCCACGCTGACACAGCTCCTGGAGACCAGCAACACTCTCAGGCAGCCTCATCAGGTGACTATCACGTGACCACAGACAGCCTGGGGGCGGACTGGGTGTAATTAGTCTACCCACAAACCTCATTAAAAAGTTAGAATCACCACAGTCATTAGTGTCCAGTTAGTCCAGTCACAACATTGAGTAAACCAAGTAATTTCCCCTGATCTCCCTCTCTCCTCTCTCCCTCTCTCCTCTCCCTCTCTCTCTCTCCTCTCCCTGTCAGCCACTGAGCTCTCTACTAAAGGACATGCTATCAGAGGTGAGACAGAGCATATCGGACAAGAAGGCGGAGCTTGAAAACCTTCCTCTCCTCCACTCCAGAGTCGACCTCATGTGCTACAACAGGTGATTGTCACATGATCATCACGTGACCTGTACTCCAATCTCTAATGAAACATTATCCATGGGTTGTGTGCGTGTGTGTGACGGGAGTTGGCATGGTAGTATGTTGTGTCTGTACCAGGGACATGGAACGTGTCCGCCTGCATTTGCCTCACGCTGTGTTGGCTGGCCTGTCACCCCAGCCCCAACTCTCTCTCTCTGTCATAGTCACTAATGGAAGTGTTGCTAGTTAGTCATGTCAAGGCAAACTCTGTCTGAGTACTCAGTACACCAACTGTCTCCGCCATTTGAATCGAACTCTCATTTATGGACAGTCCACTGTGTGTGGCATGTGCATGTTGTTGAGTAAACAAATGGAAGCCACTTTTCCTTCAGTTCGATACTGCAAGAAACAAGTATTTGTGGCGATGGTTGTTAATTGGTAAACTACCACATAGCGAGACAGACAGGATTTCAAAAAGGAAACAGAAGACCTTTTGAAGTTCTTATCAAAATACCCCACCCACACATTGAGAATGTTTTTCTGTTAATGATGAAAGTACTGTATATTTTCCTCTTTCCATGTGGTGTGTGGGCCAGTCTCCCTCCGACGCAGTATTCCATCATTTTCCCGTCTCAGAAGATCAGAAACTCGTGGGAAGAGGACTTCCTCAAAGTGAAGAGATCCACGTGCTCCCCACTGCTGGCCGCGCCCCATTCGTCTCGTAGCTCACCTCAGCCGTCGGACGATGGAGGGTTTGAATTCCTTCATCCTCTCCACGTGCAGTCTGGCCGAGCTGGAATGGAGGTATGGGGAATGGGAGGGTTTTTAACTGTACTAGGCACATCTTTAATACTTGCATCACTTGTTGTTTGGCCTCGTGTTTAACTTAGTAATTGGGTGAGAAATGCAAAATTCATACTTTCGTAATTAGTGGCCTCCTCAAACTGTAGTTAATGAGAAATGCAAAGTTGTCTTCAATTTGCTGTTAGTAGGAACGCCAGCCAAACAATTTGCTTTTAATTTGTCATTAGTACATAGGTGGGTGCTCTATTTGGAGTAGCTTTTACCTCTCCCTTGTTCTACAGTTGTCATGTGCAGGTGTCGGTCTCCCTGGCGACGGAGCGTCGTACCACAATCTCTGGGTGGCCTGTTGCGACGGGTACGGAGGTCAGGTGTGTCTCCTTGACCTGGAGACCTCCACCAGGCCTCACATGGTGGCCAACATCACTGTCAGTGACTCCAAGATCCTCTGCATCTCCGCCATACCTGTTCAAGACTCTGACAACGATCGCCCTTCTACCGCTCTCTCTCTGGAGTCCGACGGCCTGTCTACGAATTTGGACGTCCCGTTAGAGGATGGGTCTGATAATTTGGATGTCCCATTGGAGGATCGGACAGTCCCGGTAGTTTCTCCTGAGCTGGTGGGGAAGGTGACACAGTCAATGCCAAGAGACATTCGTGGATCTCTGATAACTTCATTTTCTTCTGACTCGTCCTCCACAACTCCATCACTCAGTCGCTCCCCTAGTCTCACTAGCACTCGCAGTGATCCCCGCACCGACCCCACCGATGATGTCATCCCCATAGACCCCGCCCCCATCCACCAGATTGCGTTCGGGGGTCACGAAGACGGCAGCCCGAGAAAGAGAAACGGGTTTCATCGCGTCTGTTCCAACTCGGCCCCGGACCTCCTGAAAGTGGTAGCAGCTGATGTTTCGCCGACTGAGGAGGGATTCAGGAGGAGGGGTGAGCGAGGAGCCACATCTCTCTCTCCGCCACCCCCCATTGATCCCAAGTACTGGAAGATGAGATCGCCACCCATTGTGGAGGGGCTGACAAAGGAAGAGAGTGGGGTGGAGGAAGGGAGGGGTTCCAGCATGTGGCTGGGAACTGAGGGAGGTCAGATCCTGGTCTACCATCCCGGCAGCAACCTCCGATCTCGCAGCAATCGCTGCACCATCCAACTCCCAGCCTCAGTCCACTGCATCAGGTGATAAATACCTTCTCTCTCCTATACAATATACCAGACCATTTTTAATTTTCATGTAGCACCTTGAATGCACATATGTACCAAAATTTCCCATGTGGATCTGCTGTGATAATTATTGTATTGGTACGTCATGCGTGTGTCCAGGTACCACAGAAGAAAGGTGTTTGCTGGTTTAGCTGACGGAAAAGTGGCCGTTTTCGACCCCCAGAATCCCTCCGGAGGCCACACCCACCTAATTAGACTCGACTCCACCCCCATTGTCGCATGTCGTTCCCTGGGAAGACGGCTGATGGTTGCCTCGCAGTCCAGAGTCTTCCTCATCAACACTGCAACCATGGAGGCCACTGTGAGTCCTCTCTACATGTAGTAAAGGAGTAAATAGTCAAAGAATGAATGACTAACTCCATCGACCTATAATACTCACATTTGGAAAAAGTATTGTCAAGGATGTAAGTTATTAAGTACGTAAACGCATGCTTCACCTTAGATTATAGCTAGTGGAGTGTCTTTGAGAGTCTGTTTTCTCTCTCTCTCTTTCAGCCTGTCTTATCTCTGCCGGAAGGTCAGCTGATAGGGTGTGTGGAGAGTGCTGGTGGTGAGGACAGGGAGGGTGGGGAGAGGGTATGGGTGAGTGTGAGGGACAGACCTCTGTTACATCTCTATCACCTCCCCACCTCCTCCCTCCTCACCTCACTCGACTGCTCACAAAAGCTCCACGAAATACTCAGAGGTAAAGTCGTCAGTAAATTCCCAGTAAACTAGTCAGTAAATTGTCCGCCCACTCCAGGATACCATCCACTGATCAGACAGAACAAGACGTCATCTCTGAGAGTGACATCTCTCCTCATCTCCCATCACCAGCTCCTTATCGGCACAAGCACAGGAGTCATCCTCACCCTCCCTCCCCTCCCCTCATCCCCACTCTCCCCTTCCCCACACCTCTCACACCTCCCCCACGGGCACACAGACTCCATTGCATTCCTCACCGAACTCCAGTGTCGCGATTCCATTCTCGTTCTGAGTGGTGGAACCGGGTATGAGAATCTGACCACGAAATCCTTGAGTGCACACAAGATATCCCAGACAGCCAGCTGCCTGTTGCTATGGAAACCAGTCAGTACAAAAGACAGTGCAGACTAGCAACCACCGAATCGTCCTGTTTCAGAGGATATTTTATTTATCATGTGCATTTCATGTTGTTATATGTCCTAACTGTTGAGCCATAATATGTCCACCACACCGTAATAATAATGATATAGACCGTGGTAAAATATTAACCAATGAATTTTGATATCACACCGAATGAGAATGATGATCTGCAGAACCAGTGAATGCAGAGAGTGAATGGAACTCTGTGTTTGAGAAGTGGGAGGGTGCAGTGAGGGGGGTGGTCTAGTCAAGTGCATCATCGTCAAAGATGTCCTCAAAACCTGCATGGTTGAAGAGAACCAGTGTTACGGAGGTGACAGTGAGGATCCCAGGCTATGCCTACTGTTGAAGAAGTCGATGTGAACAGCTCTATCGTTCTGAGACAGATCAGTAGTAATGGCTGTCCCGCCCTGTGGTTGTTCATACGACAGAGAAAGTATATACACGTGAGATCTCGATGTAAACGTGTTCATACCTCCTCGTAGTTGTCGAACTCCATCGACCACTGGCTCTCTGAGAGCGTGTCCTCCCGCGACGACGTCACCGGAATCTTCCCCGTCCGCTGCTGAGACATTCTGTTGCTCCCTCACTGAAAGTTCAGAGGTCAACACGTGATCCTTTATGGCGTCATACTGCGCATGCTCAGTAGCCACACGTAAACAACAACGAAGTGCAGTGAAAAAGTGTTGTTGATTATGCAGCGGAGTAATAATTATTGAGCAGTTGACAGCTGTTCAGATTCGTCCTCATGTCCGTCACTAGAGACAGCTGGATTGGTTCTGCGATGAGTTGTGTCCACGGCGAGAACAAGATGACTGAACTCCACCGTCTCAGCAAACGTCCGACGAGCCGGAGGAGGAGGAGGAGGAGGGGGAGGAGAGGAAGTGTGGGGAGGAGGCACTGGAAAGGAGTGGAGGAGAGGGTTTTTCTCATTAATCTCACCCTCTGACCTCGTCGACCTCTTCAAACCTGCAAAATTAAAGAGAATACAGAATTGCGTAAGGATTACATAGGAACTGTGGAGTATACTTTAGAGCCTGTCCTAATGGTATATACATGTTTTAGAGCATTCCACTGTAGTGGAATGCAGTTTGTGTAAAAGTCAAAGAAAATGTTGATAAACGTGAGGTGTTCCTGTTTGAGGGGTTTGCAAAACTATATGGATGGTCCCCCTGCAAGGTGTAGCGGTGTCCTCATTTCAGAGGTGTCCTTTTCCTTAGAGAGGGGTTCAACTGAACATTCCATGGAAAGTTCTGGTGTCCTACCAGTGAGAGTGGGTCGAGGGATTGGGTCAACGAAATGAGTCTTCACATCTCCGTAGACGTCTCTCACGTCCAACATCCTCACACAGAGAGTCAGACACGGCACCTGGTGACAGCCAGCGTGCAGGTCATATGGACATACATCAAACTAGGAAACTCTGTTTGTGTTGAATATATCTGAGTCTCAATGAAAGCCTCATAAAATGAAAGCTCCTTGGGGACGTAGAAAAAAGTGTCCAGAAGTTACCTTTCTTGAGATATTGTACTATTAATACAGCGACGTACTAGTATTGTGCAGAACTAAAGTGTCATTGAAAGAGAGCTGTCCTTTATTCAAAGGGTCCATTATCACTGTGTGTGTACTGACATACCTTAGCAGCAGCAGGGTCGACGAAGGGTTTGTGGGAAAAGATAAAGTAGTGTGCAGAGGCAGCCACCAACATCTCCACACAGATGAGGAAGTTCTGGAGCCCCAGAGCCACGTTTTCCATATCGTACTGCCTCCATGAGGGAGGGAGCGCTTTCAGCTTCACCAGCAAGGCTATCAGGACTGACTGCCTGTGGGAATATTTGTACAATTCTTTTCAATTTCATTTTCTCAAGAACTTTACGTACGTGGCACACCTGTTGCTTACCAAAAGGAGAAGAAAATGATTGCTTTGATTGTGAGGAACTTCCCCATGGGATTGATGGGTTTGAGGAGGTGCCTGGTTCCTTGTAGAAGTAGAGGAGAGAGTGGATGGCAATGCAGACTGAGAAGAAGTTGAGGGTGGCCAGGTACACGTAGGATCCATCTGGGCCGAAATGACCTTCTTTGTACACCCCAGCCAACTCGGTGATTCTGACCAACACAGACAACAATGGAGGAAGATGAGAGAGAGAGAGAGAGAGAGAGAGAGAGAGATGGAAGAGAGAAGTTGTGGAGGACTCACAAAGCTATAAGGGTCGTAAGAATCTCAATGACTGTGTACTGGAGAACTCCGACCTTACACCATCGGAGGAAGCGCCTGTAGAGGAGAAACAAATATCCTCATTTGTCTCCTCAGAGAGGTCGAGACCGACAGTCCTCCAGGCCACGGTTTGAGGCAGCAGCAAGGGATGGGGTGCCTGACGGGCGATCGCAGAGTGAGCTTCTCCTCCAAGTCTGGATGCTCAAACTGAAGGAAGTTGAGCAGGTAGCAGAGGAAATTGTAGAGGACGTAAGCCTCGTACACCTCTCGCACTGTGTTCCAATATATGGCTGTCGTTGGGAACCTCAGACCCAGCCACTGAGGGTGGTGTATTTTAGTAGCACAGTTCTATTATTAGTAGTGATGTCATACTTACACTGTCGATGGAGTAGATGGGTACAATCCACAAAATGCTGCATGAAACAAGAAAGAGGGAAAAGAAATGAAAAAAAGAGAGAAATGGGTAATGGGTAGGGCTCACCGAATGATTTGTTTCTGGAGGTGGGGTTGTGAGTAGTTGAGCAGGTGTTGAAGGAGTCCCCAGAGGAAGATGGGGAGGGTGAGGAGCATGAAGATGCCGGCCACGAACCAGGCGGAAAAGGTGGTCTTGGCGTGCTCCCTGAACAATTCCCACACCAGCAGTGGCAGACACACCAACAGGATAAACAGGTACAGCAGCGTCACCGATATCTTGAGACCCAGTCGCCAATAGCGACCACACCAGACATGGAGGTGTGGTCTGGGAATCGGCTCGGGAGGCAAATCTGGTTCCTGTACAGTGGGCGTGGCCATGGGCGTAGTCAGCTGGTAGTTGAAGTATTAGTGTTGTCTTCTTGATGTGATTGAAGACGTTGAGTGAAGAAGTGGGAGTGTTTGTCCAGCTCTGAGGCGAGGCTCTGAGCCTGGCTCACGAGAGGAGGTAAGATCTGGTACAGTTCCACCAGAGACGTGGACAGCTACAGTACGTATAGAGCGCAGTGTTTGCGCGCTAGACATCACGTGACGCGACTCACCTCCTCGATGGAGAGATGCAGATCCTGTTCTTCGTTTTCTGCAGTAGTAAAAGGGGGTTCTGCAGTGTTGTCTGTTGCTTCTCGTGACATCTTGAAACCGACACGCCCGCTTTGGCTCACTGCGCATGCGCAATTCAGCGTGGCGAAGAAACGACTGTTGGCATTGCTCATGGCTGTTCCACAGAGACGAAACACCGAGCAGCTGCTGCGTCACATCGAGGAGTCTCAGCTAGGACACGGCTCTACGCTGCGGGGTCCTTTTGGCGCCAGACAAGGTCAGTTTCGTGGGACCAATACTGCCATTATCTATATTCATTGTTGTGCCTCCAGTTGTGTACGCAGACTACACTGCATCTGGAAAGTGAGCCCACAGGGAGTATCACGTGATCCAGCTCTCTGCCCTCCTCTCCAGGTCTCTGGGGTTCATAGAGGACTATGTGAGAAGGGAGGTCCTTCCTCTCTATGGCAACACACACTCTGCATCCTCCTACACCTCCAGACAGACTGGCCACTTCAGAGAGGAGGCGAGGTCAGAGCTGGAGTCTCGGAGATATCACTCTGGGTTCTACACTGTACTCTCTATAGAGGACACTTGATTTATACCCCATATCTTATGTGTATTTATACCTCTGAATAAGGGAGTTGTCAACTTTCAATATCCCCACCAACGTGTGTCTTATTCAGTGTGTCTCACTGTATATAGTTTACCTCCATACATACACACACACACACACACACACACACACCACACACACACACACAGGCTCATTGTTAGAAATGCGGTGAATGCGTCAGAGAAAGATGCAGTCATCTTTGTAGGCAGTGGGTCCACTGGTGCAGTCCACAAACTGATCCACTGTCTGGGACTTCGGAACAAGCCACACCCACCTCCCGTACATGACCACACCTCCTAATAAGCCACATATTTTAATTCTCTGTCTGTCTGTGTACAGGTTGTGTTTGTGAGTCCATTTGAACACCATTCCAATCTGTTGCCATGGCGAGATGTCGGGGCCGAGGTAGTGCCTCTGTCTTCATTCCATTCTCTCTGATATCAGTCTTTGTTCCATTCCACAGGTTGTGTGGCTGAAGGAGGACGCGGAAGGGAATGTGGACATTACGGACTTGGAACAGAAACTTCAGGTGAGCTGGAATGCACCAAAAACAGCTGTAGAAGAGACCATTATGTTCTACAGTTCTACAGCAAGAGTGGTAGACAGTTGATAGGGTCTCTGAACGCAGCCTCCAACATCAGTGGAGTCCTGACAGACACAGTCTCATTCTCTGCTCTCCTCCACAAGTACAGAGCTCTCTCTCTCTGGGACTTTGCCTCTGCTGCTCCCTACGTCAAGATTGACATGAACCCTCTGGTTCTTGGGTCAGCTCCACCTCTTTCTTATGTGCAGTGAAACTTGTGAATCAGGGACATTAAAAAGTGTCCTTTATTCAGAGTTACCCCTTGTTGAACCAAGTGTCCTATAAAGATTCTGAGGGTCCTTTTCAGAGGTTCCACTGTAAAACGCCAACCTCTTTCACATTTCCTTCCTCTCTTTCTTCACTGTGACTGTCTCTCTCCCTCCACCACCATGCAGCCATGACAGAGATCTGGTCTACAAAGACGCCATCTTTTTCTCGGTCCACAAGTTTGTCGGAGGACCAGAGACCCCGGGAGTCCTGGTGGCAAAGAAACACCTCTTTCGCAACTCCACTCCCGGCCAGTGTGGCGGAGGAACTGTCTTTTTCGTTAGTCACCAATCCTCTTTTTATACCACTGCACTTTAAGGGGTTAAACTCACCGAGTCATTCCATGTTTTGAAGAATGCTGAAATAATAGTTTTTGCAGACCATACTTGTGTATTTAGGTATTTTATTTGTTTTCCTTGAGAAGCTGTGTCCTTGATTCAAGGTGTTTTGTAGAAATCACGTGTGTCCTCGTTTCAGGGGTGTCGTTAGAGATGTAATATTTCCCCCCTGACAGGTGACACCGAGTGATCACCGCTACTTCAAGGAGGCAGAGCTGCGAGAGGAAGGGGGGACTCCTGCAATTGTGGGTCAATCAGAGCTGGTCTGGTGGTGCAGCTGAAAGAGGCGGTGGGTAGTGAGGAGATCATTGTCAGGGAGAGAGAGACTGTGAGGAGGGTCCTCTTTGAATGGAGCCAGGTCCCCCAGGTAACCCACTGGATTGTAGAGAACTGTATACAAGAGAGCAACATAATTATTTAGTACGCACTCATGCTTGAAAACGTGTCTATAAATCTCGTTGTGTTGTTTCATTCTCAGCTGATTGTTGTTGGACCCCATTCCATTCCTCGTCTCCCGATATTCTCATTCCTGGTACGGCATGGGGACAGCGGACGCTACCTCCACCACAACTTTGTGTGTGCCGTTCTGAACGACGTGTTTGGAATACAGACGAGAGGAGGCTGTTCATGTGCCGGGCCTTACAGTCAGGTGAGAGGGTGTGGCTCGGTGGGCGTGGCTATGGGTGTGGTCTCTGTTCTCTAGGCTCTGTTGGGTATAAGTGAAGACCTGGCTCGGAGGTACGAGGCTCAAGTCATGGAGGACAGGTAATGCATCACACATTATTCTACGGAATCGAAGGGTGGAAGGGAATGTTTATTTGCTCATAGAACAAACCGACTCTGTGATATTATGTTTATTCATTACTGAGATGTGTGTGTGTCCTGCAGTCGACTGGATAGAACTCACCTGAGGAGATACCACGAATACTCCGAGAGAGAGATCCTCAGGTCTCAGACCACACCCACCTCCCACAGGGTCTGATTCCCATTCCCCCATTCTTCAGACCCGGCGTCACACGACTGAGTCTCCCCTACTTCATGAGCCGTGCCGCTGTTGATTACATCACCACCGCTGTTGCCATGACAGCGAGACATGCCTGGAAACTACTGCCACAAGTATATAATAGAGCCAGTCTCCAGCCAACCATCCTTGTGCACTGAACTGTCATATTATCATTACTTTGTACATGGAGGTGGCATAAATTGTGCGTACTTTTAGTGACATTGAAGGCCAACAAACTATCCTGAAAGCTTTGACTATAGCTGGAGTATATAGGGATGGTCTGAAGTATTTTCTGATGTCTTGTTTGCAGTATCGGTTTAACCCGGAGACTGGGGTTTTCCGTCACCGTGACGACCACCCCTCCCAGCATCGGCTGTGGCTCAGCTCCATTTCCTATGAGTCAGGGGTCATGACCTTTCCCTCTCCTCCCTCTTCCTCCCCACCTTCACTACAGGTTCAGTTTTGACAACATGTACATGATGAATGAGTCTCTCATGTGACTTTTTGTCCTTGAAAATTTTGAGCTGTTGCATTGTCACAGGAGGCACTGGATGCAGCTGACATGCAGTTCTCATACGCTTCCTCATACAGAGTGAGCCTCCTCGTTAGGGGATGTCCCTCTCGTTACTGCCTTGTTACCAGTGTAGGTGGAGCCCGGCTGCCATGGCGACAGCTCCCTTTTTCTGGACCCAGAGGTCGAGAGGTTGCGATGGTTTCTGTTGCCTAGCGAGGCCGCACGTCATCTCGCCTCGTCTGCAGTGACCACACCCCCTGCCACACCTCCTTTCACTCCACGAAGATATCCTACAAATAAAGAAGGAGTGGCTAATGCAGGCAGTGTGACAAAACAAGAACAGTTGAATGGAGAATGTGTGACAACCAGTCCTGATTCCATTCCAACCCCCAACAGTGGACTGGAATGGAGACTGAAATTCCATCTCCCTCCAAAGAACATCATGAAACCAACTATCGAGGTGGGTGGAGTTTTTTAGCACCAGATGAATCCACACCCACCTACTCCACCCCCGCCAGGCAATAGATGAGTACCGAATGATCCGAGATGGAGACAGAGTTCTCGTGTGTCTGTCGGGAGGAAAGGACTCTCTCTCTCTCCTCCACACCCTACGACAGTTCTGCTTCTTCTCCGCTGCCAGGGGAGTCAGGTTTACCCTGGGAGCCGTTACCGTGGATCCAGGCTCCGCCTCCTACAATCCCCGCCCACTTGTCCCCTACATGGCAGCTCTCGGCTTCCCTTACTTCTTTGAGGAGCAAGGTGAGTGCCCTACATCTCAGAGACTGTTGTGAGAATGTAGACATCAATCTTGTACAGTGACACTATATCTAGAGACTGGTGTCTAATCCAGTGTACACCAGCCACTAGGCTATTAGAGCTACTTTTTACATTCCTCAATCTTGGGATAAAAAACGATGAAGAAAATTGCAGAATAGAATTGTTCCGTGTGCAAAAATGTGTTTGCTGTTTAAGTGTGCCAGTTTCCAGCTCCATAATTATGGTAGACGATGGTGGTGTGCTGCATGGTGTTGTTAAACCCTCGGCGCGCATGCGCAGCGAGGGTTACTGTAGTTACCCTCGGCGCGCATGCGCAGCGAGGGTACTGTAGTTACCCTCGGCGCGCATGCGCAGCGAGGGTACTGTAGTTGGGTTTGTCTGTCTGTTACTCTCAATCTCACTTCTCGAATGTCTGTTCGTCTCACAAACGATACAACCTACTTAACCGGCAATGAAGGTCAGAAATTTCGAACGGTTTTCTCTGAAAATGCTCCGTTGCTAAGCTAGAGCGCTTCCAGCATTGTATGGCAAATGCCTGTAGTCGCCATTTTATCGCTGGCGGCCTAATGCGCATGCGCTTATATTTAGCACAGGACCGGTGTCACACAGTATATTTTATCCCCCGTGTAATTTATCCGGTGGATAGTATATTCTATCCGGCCGGATAGAATACTCTTAGTGTGGAATATCCGGGGTCCGGATATTTTATCCCTCTAATAAGAAAAGTTTCTGTAAACGCGCGGGACCATTTTGTTGGCGCCGTCGCTGCTCATGCATACCGAGTTGAATCTGCACGACTGCACTCTCTTTCTCTTCGAGACACAGCGGTTGCGCGGGTCTGCTCGCATTCACCTGCAACCTGAGCCCCACGCTCGCTGGGATATCCGGTAGTGTTCTACAGTCCGCTGGTGTAACTCCAAACAAGGCTGTCATCGCATTCTGTAACGTTCAAATCCCCACAGAACCTCAAAACAACACACCCCGCCTGCGTTTCGACACTCCTAATAACGCACAGCACGGGGTATAAAATATCCCGGGTGCGGATAGAATATCCTAGGAAATTTTATCCGGGGATAGAATATCCTATCCGGCCGGATAAAAATTCGGGGGGATGAAATGTACCGCGACACCGGGTCCGCTTGCTCTGTCTATCTTGAAGGCACAAGAAGTCACAACGAGTGTCGTGTAACTATCGCGTGCTATCTACAACTGTAGCTAGCCCGCGTCAGACTCTCTGCGAGCTACTTCGCCGAGGGTTTGCACTTTAGTGCTTTTCATTGGGTGTTTGTCTGTGTCTGTCTGTTACTCTCAATCTCACTTCTCGGGTGTTTGTTCGTCTCAGAAAGGACACGATCTACTTAACGGGCAATGAAGGTCAGAAAATTCGAACGGTTTTCTCTGAAACTGCTCCGTTGCAAAGCTAGAGCGCGAAAAAGCCAATATGCAAATACACAACATTCGGATCGATCGGCGTGCTCTGCGTACTTCGGAGGCACCAGAAGACGCAACGCAGGGCGTGTGCTTGTATCGCCTCTCTAGTAGTGTAGTTAGCCCGCGTCAGACTCTGCGCGAGCTGGCAAGAGACCACGAGTATTACAGAGCTAAAACTAAACCCAGCCCATCAATTAGTGGTACGGCGCATGCGTTTACTTACCCGTGCGCGTCACAATGCGCCGAGGGTTTGCACTTCAGTGCTTTTGCTGTTCCATTCGATCAAGTAATGGGTGGTGGTCTGATGGATACGCACCCCCTCTCTTGATCGTGAGGTCCCTGGTTCGATGGCGCCTTTTTTACAATGATGTAATAGGAGTGTTGGTATATATGGAACGTTTTTTCATCACCTCTCCAGGCCAGCCCGAGTGGCTAGGTGGTTAGAGTCGTGGGGACTGACACCATAGGTGCGGGGTTCGTATCCCGATCCCGCACTAAAATGTCAGATGGTCCAGAGCATTGGCTGGGAACAGCTCTGGTACCTCCCCTTACCCACAAATCTACCACTGACCCATGTTTCTCAAAGGGCAGCGTACAGTTCGGCATAGCACTGCGTCGTCCGTAGACGTCTGTCTGGAGAGATGGAGGGCTGGCCGTTTTTTTGGCTGAAGTTTTTTTCAACCTTGGGTTAAAAAAATTTTTTTTTACACTAAACAATCCACGGGTAATACGAAAATTAATAGAGAGATGAAAGGTTGGCAATTTTTCAACCTTATATATTTTTTGCCCTCAAACAGATATAGAGCTGGGCATTTTTTTGCATAAGATGCAAGACCATCAATTGTGGTGGTGCCACACTTGTGTATGGGTTCCACATTTCTATAGAGTGTGCCGAGGGTTTGAACTTTAGTGCTTTTCATTGAATGCTGCAGGAATTCTCCAGAAGGCGGTGTCTCTGGGCGACGACTGTACCTCCATCTGCAGTTTCTGCTCCAGACTCAAGAGAGGCAGGCTCTACAGCGCCGCCAGAAGAGAAGGCTACAATGTCTTGGCACTGGGTCAACACCTGGACGACCTGGCAGAGAGCTTTCTCATGTCCCTCTTCCACAATGGACTCCTGCAAACCATGAAGGCTGCCTACACAGTCGAGTACGTTCCATTCCCATGTTCTGGTTCCTCCATACCCCCATTCCAATTTTCTGATTCCTAGATACCCATGCTCTGATTCTTCCATTCCCATTTCTATAGTCCAGTTTTGCCACACCTCATCTCAGTTCCCATGTTCTGGTTCCTCCATACCCCATTCCCATGTTATGATTCCTCCATTCCCCATTCCACAGAGAGGGAGATCTTCGAGTCATTAGACCTTTTGTCTATGTGCGAGAGGTTCACCTGAGATCATTTGCTGACTCCGCCCACCTGCCTGTCATCACTGAGAACTGCCCCGCCTGTTTCGAGGCTCCAAAGGTTTGACATCAATTATGTCAGAGTGATGTCATCAGTATTGTGGTTGCTAGGAGCGACACAGGGTGAAACAGCTGCTGGCGAGTCAGGAGGTCCTGTATCCACGGCTGTTCCCCAGTCTGCAGACTGCACTTCGACCTCTCATGGCCAGAGACAGAACCGGAATGGAATCACGCAAAAAGTCACCAACTGAGACACCAGTTGACACAGATGCTTAAAATGTCATCATTTTTTCAGTCAGATAATGCAACCTGCTTTTCTTTATAAATATACCTTCTGTGCAAGCACAGGTAGGTTATGATGATATGTGAACAGCAACATAGAAACAAGCGGAAGAGAAGGAAATGTACAGTATTTTGAACAATGGTGAATGACCTGCTTGACTGGTGAAAAAAACTGACAGACACACAAGAGATGACTGAAGACAACAACGTCTGATGATGGAGTCTGGGGGGAAATGGTGGGGCACACAAACAGTAGTCGTGGCAACAGGGGGTGTGGCTACAGAGACTCCAGTGACTCTGGTGGGGTAGTGTGTGAGCCACTCCCCCCACTGAGTGAGAGCAAGGGGAAGGCAATCACGCCGGCCCCAGCTCGACTGGTTGCCATGGAGGCGATGGGTGACCAGGAGTCGGAGTTGGGGGAGTATATCTCGGCAGTGTTAAGGTAGGCCTTCCCATCGTGCCCGCCCACTGCAAACAGGTAGCCACCGACGGCAGAGAGACCGACACCACCGCGACAGACGTGCATGGAGGTCATGAACTGCCAGGAATTGGTCTTGGGGTTGTATCTGGGAAGAGAGGGGGGAAGGCATTGTTATTCTGGACACTTGAGAGAATGTATATACATAAACAACAGCTTCAGATTAAACACACATTGACTGTAACTTGGTATTCTACAAATTAGAAGCTCTGTAAAACGACACCTAGCTCAGTTGCAAACACAATGGGAATGTATAGTGGGAGGAGTTTCATTAACATTCCTCCCCACCTCTCAACTGTGTCCAGTGGAGATGCATCGTCAAACCCTCCGACTGCGTACAGATAGCCATTGAGAGCGACCACGCCCACCCCCGCTCGTCTCTTTGCCATGGGAGCCACCTCGGTCCACTTGTTAACATGAGGATCATACCTGGAGTTGGCCAGGAGGGAATATTGTTAGTGACATCTTTCTTATACCAACACAGCCAAAAAGCTATTGACAAGGATGTGTCGATACCACCAGTTAACTGTTGAACAGATTAGCATGAGTTTTGTAAGTGCATAAGCACTGGCTCAGATGTCTTTCTCGAGGTAATGGATCAACTGTCGCAGTGTGTTTGATTGCAGAGGCCCACCATCTCTCCCCTCACCTCTCCACAGTCTGCAAGGAGGCACTCCCGTCATTCCCGCCCGCTGCATACAGATACTTGCCGAGCTGGGCCACGCCCACCCCGCCCCGTGGGGACCGGAGACTGCAGACCTCAGTCCACTCGTCACTCTGGGGGTCGTACCTCTCCACAGTACGGTAGCAGTTGACGTCATCCAGTCCTCCTGAATGTGGGTTGGCCACACCACACAGACAGTGTGCAGGAAATTCCAAACATGAACTCAATGTGCCGACACAGATGTACTAATTCATTTAGCTGGCACTCCCACAGTAGAGTGAATGACTAACTGACACACTAATGCATATTGAAAATGCTTTTCTCAATAATTCAGTATTCTTTTACTCCATGCTGTTGTGCCTGGCCTCATTTTACAGCATACATTTCACGAGGTGTTGCCTTTTGTCTTGGTTGTTTACAAGAGAGAGTAAAACCAATAATAATACCAAATCTTGATTCTACAGCTGCATTATCTAATTTCAGAGAAGCGAGTGGTGCAAAAGTTACTCCTCACCGACAGCGTACATGGGTCCTCCGATGGCTCCAACAGCAATGCCTCTCCTGAGGGTCTTCATTGGCTGCACGTACTGCCACACCCCCTTCTTGGGGTCGTAGCATTCAACTGAGTTGAGATGTTGATGACCGTCGTGCCCGCCCACTGCATACAGCTTCCCGTCCAGGTAGGCCACGCCCACATGACGTCGCCGTGAGCACAGCTCCGGTCCTTCATGCCAGGAATTTGTCCTGCAAGACGACGGGGAGGGAAACACGTCCTGTTAGGTTATAGTGTCCTGAATAAACTACCAGATAACATTCACTTTGTGGACACATGGGGGGTGTGTAGTTAGTGTGGGCCTCACAAGGAAAGAAAAGCAATAAAAACTTCTCAACAAACATGTCAGCCTCCTGCCTGTGTCCATACCTGACAGGCTAGTGTTGGTGTACCGCAAACACACACAGACACAATACACTTCTCAGGGCTGGATATGACTACAACCATGTAGGTATGTTACAAACAGACAGCCTCACCTGAAGTCATAACACTCTACGCTGCTGAAAGGCTCTCCAATAGCGCCTCTTCCTCCCACTGCAAACAACATCCCCACGGTCGACTTGCGGGGGTGGAACCTCCGATCCTCCAGGTGCCAGAATTTCTCTGGCATCAGGTGAAAGTTTTTGGCGTCGTCGACAAAATCTCGGCATTTGAGGCTCTTTCTGACAAAGGGGTTTGCCTCGACCTGTTCGGTGAGGAAGGAAGTGGAGAGCAGAGGAAGACGGACAACGCTAATGAGAGCCGGGAGATGAGGCACTCTCTCTTCCGTACGGACACCCAGCCACGTCTCCACCGCTCGGTAAACATCTTCTTCGCTCCTTACGTTCACGTCATCACTGTCCAGTAACCAGGCAAGGTCATCTCCGGAGAGCGAGAGAAATTCCTCGTTCTTGATTGCATCCATGAAATGGCTCTGGAAGTACTCGGATGCGAGTTGTACTAGTCGCGTGCTGCCATAGGTCCGTGCAAAAGACCTGATCCCCAGACAGTTGGAAGGGTGAAGCTGACACTCGAGGAACTTGGCTGCTGCCTCAAACACCGAGGGGAAGGAGTATATTGAGCTGGCCATCATGACTGACTGTACGTTCTGTGTCGTGATCTCCAGCTTGCAGGTGTAGGCAAACTCCACCAGGAGTTTCATGGCTCCAGCCTCCACCTCCTTCAACTCCACTCTCTCTTGTCGGCTCTCTCTCATGCCACCGGCGAACATGGAGGAGAAGTACTGGGAGGAAGCGGCCAGGACGAGACGGTGCGCCAGGATTTCTTCCCCGCCGACCTCCAGCACCACGTCGCAGAGTTTCTGCTCCTCTCTCATCTGCTGCATCCTCTCGAAGGCCTCTCCCGGGTGCTCCTTGGCCTCGAACAGCTGCATCTCTTCCCTCGAGCCGCGAGGCTCCTCGCTGCCACCGCTGATCAGGACACTGGTCATCGTCTTGGCCAGAGCTTCCACATCAACGGGCGGGGAAATTGCTGGAACTTGAGGCTGATTTTCTTCTTCCACTTCTTCCTGTTCGTCCTCAGAAAGAGCGAGGTTTCGAGCCGGTGGTGTAGCTGCCATTTTCGAGCTCACTCCGCAGTTTTTGGGTGCACGTGCCAAGCCACACCCATTTTTGCACATGCGCACTAGTACTACGCTATGGTGCTCTCCAAATCGAATAACTTGTTGCTACAGCACCTGATAAACAATCAGTGTTTTCTCATGTGTTCTCTGGACTAGAAGACAAGAAAGGAATGTCGGATGAACCGGGGAAGGGATCGTCTGACAACGTGCAGGTAGCAGTTCGCTGCCGGCCGCTGAGCTCGGGGGAGAAAGAGGCGGGGCACAGTGTGGTGGTGAGTGTCGATGTTGAGCAAGGTGAGGTGGTGCTGACCCCGCCCACCTCCGCGGGCTCTCACCGGCGAGGAGAGCAGGCGAGGACGTTTGTGTTCGACTCGGTGTTTGGTCCGGAGTCCCAGCAACTGGACATCTACAACGAGACTGCGAGGCCCATAGTGGATTCAGTCCTGGAGGGGTACAATGGTAAGTGGACCTCTCACCCTTAGTTTACTGATCCTCTGTGTGTGGGCGTGGCCAGGTACAATATTTGCCTACGGGCAGACAGGGACGGGAAAGACGTTCACAATGCAGGGGGAGAAGGAGCCTCCAGAGAAGAGAGGAATCATTCCTAACTCCTTCGCTCACATCTTTGGACACATCGCCTCCTGTCAGGGAGAAACACAGTCAGTCATTCTTCATAAATGTCTCCATACACCCATTCTCAATACCCCATACACCCATTCCTCATACCCTCATTCCCAGGTTCCTGGTCCGAGTGTCATATCTGGAGCTGTACAATGAGGAGGTATCAGATCTGCTGAGCAAGGCGGTGAGAAAGAGACTGGAGGTCCACGTGAGACCAGATGTCGGAGTCACCGTGAGGGACCTCTCATGTTTCGTGGTGAAGAATGCAGACGAAATGGAGAAACTGATGACCATCGGAGATCGAAACAGTGAGCTAGGCAAACATCACATGTAAAATTGCACATGCAATAGACAACATTCATTTTTATGCAACTTGTTTCGGGGAATATCACATTTAAGTTCCATGTGCCATTTGTATCATGTAGCAGAGCTGTGCTGGCCAACACTCTCCCTCGTCTGCAGGGCATTTTGCAGTGACAGACATGAACGAGCATTCCTCGAGGTCTCACGTGGTGTTCTCAGTAACAGTGGAGAGAAGTGACGTGGGTCCAGACGGAGAGCCACATGTCCGTATGGGAAAACTGAACCTTGTTGACCTTGCCGTGAGTTCTGTGATGAGATTATAGTAATATAAATAAATTATGTGGTTTTTCTCAACAAAATATCTGTGTAGGCTAACTTTCTCCTGATTTGTCGATGGCATGCATGTAGCACGTCTACCCATTTTTCCTTAACAAAGGGTTTCTACAATTTGCTAAGTTCTCTCCAAATTGAGGGGCCCCCCCCTCTCTCTATTGCCTGTGTCCAGGGCTCGGAGAGGCAGAGCAAGACGGGAGCGGAGGGAGAGAGACTGAAGGAGTCCATGAAAATCAACCTCTCCCTCATGATGCTGGGAAACGTCATCTCTCAACTGGTGGACGGGAAGAGCAAACACATCCCGTACCGCAACTCGAAACTCACCCTCCTTCTCCAAGACTCTCTGGGAGGGAACTCAAAGACAGTCATGGTGAGTGGGGAGGGGAGGCCCCTGGGTTAACGAGGTTAACGAGGCTCTGATTACATCACCCCTGTGTCCCCAGATTGCAAATATTGGTCCAGCCAGCTACAACTGGGACGAGACGCTCAACACGCTGAGATATGCCAACAGGTACTACATTCATCTGTATCTACATAATTCAGACCTTCTGGAAGTTTGCTAGCATAAGAAACCATCACAATAGTGCTGCCAGGGATTCTGCAAAATGATATCGTAAAACGTGACTCCAATGCATCACTTCTGCTGATGTAGGGCTAAGAATATTCAGAACAAGGCTCGAATCAATGAGGATCCAAAGGAGGCCATGTTGAGAGAGTTTCAGAAAGAGATTGAAGAGTTGAAGAGACAGTTGGAAGAAGGCAGTGGTGGGGAGGAAGGGGAGGGAGAGGAGGGTCAGAGGGGAAAGAGGAAGAAGAGAAGAAGAGAGGACAAGTAAGTCAGTGAGAGAGATCCAATCTCGTAGCACTAGGATTTGACGATGACAGGTAGTGCAGGGATATCACCAAGATCCGCAGCCAAGGTCAGAGTCCAGCTGGAGAGAGAGAGGGCAGAACTTCTGAAGAAGACGGGACTTGCCGAAGGGGAGAGAGACTCCACCCGTCGAGAGCTGGAGAGGAAGGAGGAGGAGCTGGCCAAGGCCCAGTGAGCTCTCTCTCTAGATGTGACTATAAGCAATGTTTATTATGCTACCACCTTCACAACCTAATATAATCCATCAACCACACCACATAGTAGGATGTCCAGTAACTTTTATAGCATGAGACAAATGCAACTAGTTTTCCATTTAACAAACTGGTGCCTTTTGGAAGAAATGTTAGGCATGATACGTCATTGAAGTTGTGATGATGTAATGTGTATAACAGAGAGCAGCATGCAGAGATGGAGAGGAAACTGAAGGACCTGTCGTCCAAGGTGATAGTGGGCGGAGTCAACCTCCTGGAGAAGGCGGAGACTCAGCAGAGGCTCCTCGAGCAGTCGGCCAGAGAACTGGAGAAGAGGAAGAAGAAAGAAGCCAAACTCACCAGAAAGCTGCAAAGGTCAGTATACTCGGATTATACTGACAACAGAGGTCAGTATACTTGGAGTATACAGTAGTTTACAGACAACCGAGTTCAGTGTTTACTGAGTCATTGTACAGGAAGGAGGCGGAGAGGGTGGATATGGAGGAGAAGTATGCCACTCTACAGGATGAGGCTGCGGCAAAGAAAACTAGATTGAAGGAGGTCTGGAGAGAGGTCCAGAGGACCAGGGAAGAGGTTTGTTCCCCTATCTACAGTACCTCACTCCCACCTTCCTATTTTCCCCTTAGCTCGCTCCAAAGTTTCTTGTTTTACTCCTTTTCTTGCTCCAAATTTTCCTCCTATCTCACTCCCACATCTTTCATCTTTCCCGTATGTCGCTCCCAACTTTTGTGAATTCTTTCTTTCTCAGTTGTCCAACCAGAGGGCAGACTTTGAGCAGGAGAGGCAGGCGATGGAGGAGACAGTGAGGGAACTGAGTCGAGAGGTGAGGCTGCACCAGCTGGTCATCGACGCCTACGTCCCAGACCAGTACCAGCAGCTGATCCATTCCCATTCCACATGGAATGACGACACTGGAGAATGGCATCTGGTGGGTCCCTTCATTAACGTGATCATTACCCACTATGACATCATCAGCGTGGCGTGGCATACACTGGAAACAATGTCCAGAGACCTCAGCCACCACCTCATGATCACCAGGTACAATATCAGTTTTGTGGCTGTGGTTCAGATGACTGGCTCCATTCCATATTGCAGGAACCAGAATGGGACACCAGAATGGCATACCTCTCCTACCACATTGGGGAGGTCAGAGTTCACTCTCTGTCTGAGAGGTCATAGCTCGGCAGATGTTTCTTGTATTGTCACATGATGCAGACTAATCAGCCAACAAAACACTTTGCTGCAAATTATTATTTACGAAGATGATTGGTTGATTTCGGAGGTGGTGATATATACAGTGTGAAATTGAAAAAGTCAGTCTTCATCGTCACTACTGTCATCCTCACTGTTGCTAGAGGCTTGCAGATCCTCCAGTAACAGATCTACTCCCTCCACCCATGGCTCCAACTCCACACCTCTACTGTCCCCCTCATCCCATTGCTCCACATCCACTTCTCCCTCTTCCCCTCCTCCCACCCCCACACCCTCACTCCCTCCCTGACACAAGCTGAGGATGTCGGCACGAGCAGAACTCGAGGCTGCTGGGGAGTTGGGACCAACAATATCCTCCAATTTCCTCTCCAACTGACTAATCAGCTCCGCCCCCTGCAATCATAATGTTTACTATTGTATTCATGATGACAGAAGCTCCACCCACCTCATCAAGAGCCTTGGTTCCCATGGCGACCATGGTCTCAGCAGTGGCAGTGATCTTGGAGCGAGGTCCATTGTAGGTGAGACTGTTCTCTCGTATCTGGTTCAGGTCGGTCATGAAGGCAGCTCGACTCCGGTACATTCTCTGCCGACACTTCTGTGGGTGGGAGAGACAAGGTAAACACAGAAATTCGGGAAGGAAATTTTTGTGAGGGTCAAAATATTTTGCAAAGAAGTAGATAGGTTAATTGATGTAAAATGCGTGAAAAAATGACAATGTCTTTGCGATAAACTGATCAAGCATTGCTAAAGTGCCAGAGTGGTTATAAACTGAACGCAAGTCTTGTTGACAATGAGTGTGGGTGTGGCTTGCCTTTGTCATGGTGCCAAGGTCCATGGGGCAGCGAATGACCTTGTAGTAGTCAGGAATGTTCTTGGCAGGCACCGGGTCATGGAACATCCACGTCTGCATACAACAACAACAACACAACAATCGTCAAGATAAACTTTTGTGACAAAAGATTAACAAAGCAGTGTAAGTATTCTTGGTGAACCAGAGGCAGACCTCAGGGGATGATTTCATGGTCTCGACGGCCTTGGTGAAGAGATAGGAGAGAGCGACCTGCGGATCATCTGCCAGCGCTGGGTTTATCTCCACTTCCAGCTGCTCCAGCTCCTTCTCATACTGCCAGCAGAGAACACCAGGGCACAGGGGGAGAGACATTTTGCAATAGTTGTCGGAAACGAAAGAAAAAAGGGAATGATGAAGAGTCTTTACTTTTTTCACTTCCTCTGCACACATGTCGAGCATCTTCTGAGCTCTCCGTGTCAGCTCCGACTTGAACCCTGTCACATGATGATCACATGATCAGCCTCAAGAGTCATGTGACTATCACACTAGTACCGTTGTAAGTACTGCAGTTGTTGACTACGAGGTTCATGTGCTCCCAGAACGCCTCCCTCGTCATGTACACATGATTACGACAGTTCTATAAATAAACACGCCATTACATCGTAACGACATCATCACGATTCGACCAACCTCCTTCATAGTTTGAAGGTCCATTGGGAACTTTATGACGTTGTAATAGTCAGGAACCACTTTAGCTGGCACTGGTTTACGGAACGCCTCACTCTGTGGAAATCAACCACTCTGTACTAGATTTCTACTTTAGCCATCTTATCATACATCCCTCAATTTTGTGTTAAGAGTTTTTAAGCCTGAGCGCAGGAGAACACAACATCCACTGAAAAAGGCCGCAGTGCTTACTTGCAGAAATCCGCAGCAGAACAGACCATCAACATTCACCAGAACAGAGTGATAATTAGACATCTAGTACCTCGTGAGTGGCGGAGATGGTGTTGATGATTCTCTCCAGAAGATCAGCCAGTCTCAGCTCAGGATTGGCCTTCCTCCTCTGAACCGACTTTGGTCTCTTCTCCAGGTACTCCAGGTCTTCCTCTGTCTGCCTCCTCCTCCTCTTCATGCGGTCCTGGGGGACAATGCAGAATCCGGGAAATGACCACAACAACAACAAATTGAGAGCCAGGAACAATGTACGGGGTCAAATAGAACACCGCCAGCAAATCTCATACAAATTGGGTGAATTTTGCACAAAAACCTGTTCTGCACTTTTACGAAATATCGTCATGTCTTCTTCAAAGAAAATCTTCCCAAATGTAATCGATAGATCATTGCTGCATTGTGGCAAACGTCTCTGTCTCTCTCTCACCTTTGGGAACTTGAGGAGCAGCGAGGCCTTCCTCACGCCAGTGGCATGCTCAACGAGAGCTCTGTTCAGCACGACCTTTGTCCCCTCCACCTTGATGAGGTCGTCGTGAGTGAGCGAGGCCTCCTGCTGG
This sequence comes from Geodia barretti, assembly GCA_030341885.1. Classification (NCBI taxonomy): domain Eukaryota; kingdom Metazoa; phylum Porifera; class Demospongiae; order Tetractinellida; family Geodiidae; genus Geodia; species Geodia barretti. The sequence continues at coordinate 34,461 of CASHTH010003192.1, forward strand.
GCCAGGTCGCTGTCTGTGGGAGCCACAGTCACAGACGTGTTCTTGTACATGGGACAGTTCTTGTTGGTCTTCATGTGGCCCCTCCCCCCACACGCACTGCACTTCATCTGGCGGAGAACACGTACAGACATGATGAGACATCAGACCACAAATTTTGCAGTTCAAAAGTGCAAGAGAAACCATTTTCACAGATTATGATTTATAATGAGTCATTTAACCCATGCCTACAACAGTGAAGGTCCTTTTCCATGGATAAAAGTTGTACATATTATGTACAGTACATAGCTGAGGGGTTTGAGGAGCTTACGTTGATGGTGGTGAGTGGTTTTGGTTTCTGAGTCTTTGTCTTCTTCTTGACTCCCTTCTCCTCCTGCCTCCTGAGTCTGCGGAGCTGGTCCTGGATCCTCCTCTTCTCCCTCTTCATGTCCTCCCTCGTCTGCTGGTCCTGGCCCACCAACTGACTCCTCACCTCCTTCCCGCCTGCAGGGACCGACCAATCCACAGATGGGACCGCCATCGCCAAACTGGACGTCCCATACCGTGACCCATGAGTCGCACGTAGGCGTCGATGACCGGCTGGCTCTTGACGACCTCAGTTCTGGTGTACTCCGTCCCGTTCTCTGAGACAAAGGTTCTCATTATTACCAGTCTTCTTCCCGCCTGGCGAGAGAGATAGTGTAATTAGGTTGCTCCGCCCAGTGGGTGTGGCTTACTCCAGCTGCGGACGAGAAACTCTTGAGAGACGACGTCTCGTCAGCGTCCAACGGTGTTGCTGCAGTATTTGATTACATCATAATCATTTACATCATGATGACATCATCTCCTTACCTCTTCCGGATCCTTCTCCTGTCTCCTCTGTCTTCATCTGGCCCGGCTGCAAGATAATATTAACCCCTCTGTGACTACAACCACATTAACCCCTCTCTGACTATGGCCATTTCAACTCTTCTCTGCAATATTCTAAGATCATGCTAACCCCTCTTCTACTGAAACATCAACCCTCTCTGACATTACTCACGGGCTTATCGAGCAGTTTCCTCAGGTCCATTCGCTGCAGTTCCTCCTGCTCATGGCTGAACTGCCTGGCCGTCTTCCTGCCCCCCAGCAGAGTCTCCAGGTTCCTGGCCAGCTCGTCATCACTCCCTCCCTCCCCTCCACTGTCACTGCTCTCCTCGTCAGTTGACAGCTGCTCCCCCGACGACAGGACCCTGGAGTCACATGACCAAAATGTGATGTCACTCTTTAGTCACATGATGTCATGTGATCCCCACTCACTTGTTCTGAAGGTCAAAAACTCGCTGGCAGTTCTCCTTGTACTTCTCCTGTGCCTCCATCTGAGAGAACTTTGGGACCCCTCGCAAACTTGAGGTTATGGCGGTCAACTGGAGTGGGTCGAGGAAGATGAGTCAAACACAAGTAGTTTGAATAGGACCTAGTATACTATCTCATCTCTATCTCGCTGTACGTAATCCGTATTTCAGCACTATTTCGTTTTCCCTTCATCTGCCGACCCACACTGAATAAGGGTGTCAATGGTTTTGCATTTCTTGTAGGAACGCGAGTTTAAGAAAAAATAAACTAACAGTCAGTAATACTTTGACTATAGTTGGAGTATGGAATAATAATGCTCACTTTTCTAGCATATTCACATATGTATGTGTAATGTCATTCTCAAACCATGGCTTACCACCTCCAGATCTGGCAGCCTCAGTAGAGAGTTCCCTGACCATGTCAATGACTGCCCATCTGGACAGCTTGGAGATCTGGGCGACATTGCCAGGGGAGAGACATGAGAGACATGTGTATATAGAAGAAGGAAAAGGGACATAGCCAACAAAATGAGAAGAAAGAAGAAAAGAGAAGAGAGAAAGAGAGGGAGAAAAGAGAGCATACTTCTTCCTCAGGGACTCCAAAGTTCCTCAGGACTTGCTTGGCTTTGCTCAGTTTCAGTTTCCTCAGGTCTCCGTCTGTTCCCACCACTGGTTTGTAGCGCTTGTTGGCCGCCAGCCCTCCACCAGTCTCTCTCTGGAGTGCGACACCAGTTCCATTGTGAAATGGGTCGTCCCATTGGGAAACTGGTCGCCCCACATACCCTAGTGTTGAGTCTGGTGTACGAGAAGCCCTCGCCACATCCAGTCGGGTCGGCCGGTCCAGTAATGGACAGCTGGTACTTTCCCTTCATGGCGTTGATGAAATGATGAGTGGTGTTCCACGGAGCTGCCCTGACCTAGTCTCATGACATCACCAAGGAGTCACATGACAGTCACATGACCTCACCTCATCATCAATCTTCTGTGAGGAATCCTCTTCCTCCTCTTCAACTGTAAACAAACTCTTGCCTCTGTACCCAGCATCCTGTGGAGACGCCTCCTATCATGTGACTGTCACATGACCCAGAGCACTGACCTTTAACCTCTGCTCTGAGACGAGCATGCTGTAGTAAGCGCAGACCTGTTCAGGGGATATCATGGAGCGTATCTCCTCATCAGATGGAACCCTGCAGTCAGACCTGAGGACCCACCAACCATTCTCATACCCTGCATATTATATATAGTGGACATAAGTGACTTAGTGACTTCTGAAATCTGATTGGTCAATCAGAGGAATCCTATTACACTTCGTACTCCCATGACAGGGGAGTTTTACATGTAGCAATCCTCCCCGTGGCAACAAGACACCAGTCAACAAGTGATATATCACAGTCATTTGAGAAGATTGGCGTACCTTCTCTCTTGAAGTCGGCGCACAGCTTCAGAACCTTTCTGATTACGCTCTCTGACATGGCCGCCGGAGGGAAAGCCTTGCGGACGGCGTCCATCTTTATCCTGGGAGGGACATCGTCACTCTCTCGGAACAACTTGTACAGAAACAGCTGCAGCAGAGAGAACACTCTCTAGTGGCATTCGGTTATTCCTGCAATAGGCAGGGGGTCTGGTGTGTGTTGTCGTACCAGTAAGAAGTCTTTCTGGAACTGCATGGCGGTCTTGGAGGTGGGCGGGGGGACCTCGATCTTTGGACACTCCTGTCCCACCAGAAACACCGTCTTCACCTCTCTGACAAACACCTGACTCCCAGAGATGATGATCAGGAGGTCCGCCTCTGCCATGCTGTGCTGGTACACCTGCCACGCAGGAGAGAGGAGTACAGGTTTTGTCACGAGAGACGACTAAAGATGTAAAAATTCAGTGATTCTAAGAATTTCGCTGTCAGTGTTTCTCGTGCGATTGCATGTACGAATTGGCCTCACTTACAGAAGTTCATTGCCTTTGTGTATGGCTGTCAAGGGATAAACGTTCTTTAAGTACACAGTACATACAGCAGTACAGTGGTCCATGAGAGACTAACTGGTGCTCTGAAGAGGTTGGACTCGAAGCTCTGCAGCAGCTGGCCCGAGTGGAGCTCCCCGAGGAAGTAGGAGGAGCTCTGGACATACGTCGTCTCCCCGTACTTGATTCTGGGGGCGTGGCTCTTCACCTGTCTCTGTGAGGAGAGAGAGAGAGAGAGGTCACTGGTAGAGGTGGGATGATGAGGACTAGGGCAGATCCAAGTGTCCTTTATGGAGAGGATTTCTTAATTTGTAGGTTCCACAGTACGTATGTGTATACCTCAGGTCTTCGGTAGTAGTTTTTGACGCGAGTGGCCATCCCGTTGCAGGTGAGGAGAGGAGGATGTTGTTCACAGTACTCTGCCAGGACCAGCTCCCCGTCACAGGCACTCAGATCCTCCGGGGTCCTCATGAAGAAGACCTCTCCTCCTCCACTGCTCTCCCTCTCCTTCTCTCTCTCCTACAACCAGCAGGGGAACAACGAACCTGTTTTTATTGGACCAAACACTATTCTGATTTTGGGGAAAATGGAACAACTTAATGTAACATCCTACGATGACATAAAACCCACATCAAAATCTGCATGCCTACAATGTACATCAGAACAAGCATTAACAGTATTGGAGGGGTTGAAACCTTGTTCTTGAGAGCGATGTGCCCGACCAGCCCCTCCACGGTCAGGGGCCAGTGCTGCCTCGTCTGCTGTCACAGCGGAGCCTCAGTCTGGGCCGGTGGTAGTGCCGGAGGGCTGTGGAGGGAGAGGTGAGTGGGGAACCACAGGCAGTGGAGGTCCAGAGCCGGCAGCGAGTGCTGCACCACACTAGAGACCAGTCCTGACAGACCCTGCGTGCTGCTCACGTGGCGAGGGTTGTAGAATTCATCGTTTGACAAGTTGAACAGATCTTTTTTCCCGAGGAACGAAGTCTGCGAAGGCTCGGAACCCTTCCCTCCACCCTTCCCCAGAGACAGCTTGGCCTTCGGTCTTCCCTCCTGACAGGGAATGGGGAATTGCAGAATTTGCAAAATTTATTACCATGTGAAATGTTTGAACTTCCTCTCCTAATTACGCAATCTTCAGCTTGCCTCGCAAACGTAATGAAATGCAAATTATTATAATACTCACAAAACGTGTAACGCTTCAAAATTGCAAAATATAAATCATTGACTTAGGGACCACTAGAAGCTCTGTGTTTCTCTCTCTCTCACCTTCTTCCCCTCTTTCTCTGGGGTGGCGGAGGAGGTGAGCTCTTCGGGGTACCCCAGAATGATATTGGGGTCATTTGGGTCCAGTTGGGGTATACTGGGGTGGGGTATGCGAGTGACGGCATCGCTGTCCCAGATGATGTCATCCTCCCAGCGATAACGAGTGAGGGCGGGATCATTAATGGGGAATAACGAGGAGGTGTGGTCAGTTGGTTGCCGGGAGAGATTGTGTGCCGACTCTGTTGTCCATACTCCACCTGAACATGGTGGGAGTGCAGTCACTCACAGAGGAAAGGTGAGAAGAGATAGAGAGCTAGAGAGAACTGAGAGAAGAGAGAGAGCTAGAGAGAACTGAGAGAAGAGAGTAGAGCTAGAGAGAACTGAGAGAAGAGAGAGAGCTAGAGAGAACTGAGAGAAGAGAGAGAGAGCTAGAGAGAATTGAGAGAAGAGAGAGAGCTAGAGAGGCACACCAACACTTGTGACGTGTGGTCCAGGGGTGTAGGGACAGTCCCACATTATCTGATTCTCCCACGGCAACTGAGACACCATCAGGAATGCGTCATCGTGCACCTCGCTGTCTCCCTCTAATGAAGGGGCCACCCCTTCATCCTCAGACACCCCATCACCAGCTGGAGCCTGAGGTTAGTGATTGTGTGTATGATGGGTCAATGAAAAACAGTGTTGGCACACAACTTGCTTCATGGACTATACTCTTACGCAATGAATTGTGCCGTGTATCTTGGCCTGTACTGTATGCGGTGTTACCATGAATTATGCAGTGTTACGATCAGTTACATATACAGGTGTATGTACAGCTCACACCTTCAATTTGAAGCCGTAGTCGAGGCCCCGCCCATCCTCCGGAAGACCGAGAGAATCGTACCACATGCGGGCAGGTCCGAACCTCCATGCCTGCGTCTCGGGGTCGACCTGGAATGAGGACCCGGCAGTATGGGAATCAGACTCTGCAGCCGCTCCCTTTGTGTGCTCCGACGCCAGAAATGATTTCTGTAGAGAGAGAACGAGAAATAAAAAGTGCATATGGAGATACCCTATACTGTATGTAACACATTATAGCCTCCGAACAAGGGACTTCTCTGAATTAAAGAACACACTGGAGATGACTTGCTCATTCAAATTTACCTCATCACTGTCCAGGAGCTTGTCTGGAGGAGGTGGAGGGCCAAAGTCAAACTTCCACGTGAACTCTTCAGTTCTGGGGGGCTTCTTGGCAGGTCTCTTGGCCCCGGCCCACAGTTTGGCAGCCACGGAGATCTTGGGAGGACCCAGGAGGCTGCAGAACCGCAGGACTGAGTTGGGAACAAACCCTGGGAACAGCTGCTTCACCTGCACTCAGTCAGTCGGTCACATGTCGGGGGGAAGAAAATTAATTTTCATGGGGATGGAAAGGGAGACGAAGGATTTGTAACCAGAATTGGTTTAAAAGGCAATACACTAGCAACTTTGGCCCAGAACAAAATCAGAGTTGGTGTCTATGGATCTCTCCACAGTATACTAGAGTGTATGTGTGTGTATGTACCTTGGCATGAAGCTGTTCCAATGTCATGTCTTTTGGGATGAGGTAAGGAATAGCAGACTCTATATTCCCACCCTCCCTGCCTCCTTCCTCCCCCTCCAGCTTTGATAATGAGGTGGGTGTGGCTTCTGATGCAGCAGTAACTTGAGGGGTGTGGTCTGAGGGGTCGAGAGAGGAGGCGGGGTCAGAAAGAGGAAGAGACTCGTAGCCCGAGTCAGGCTGCTGGGAGAGGGGAAGCTCCTCCTCGTTCGTGTTGCTAGGCAACGGTTGACTGCCGGGAACTTCCTCAGAGTCATCGTCATAGTCGTCAGTTTCCATGGAAACAGCAGACAGACCACTCCCACCAGGCAGGGACCGAGCAAAAGCCATTCCCTTCCGGAAGAGAGCGTCTCTCCCCTCTCCCTCCCCAAACCCCTGTCGTTCCATCTGAGATGAGAGGGGCGTGGCTCCCTCCGCCTCCTCCGCCAGTTCTGCAATGTCTGCAAAGTCCTTTGCTGTGGGGGACTTGTCAGTAGCAATACCTGCAGCCATGACAGCAGCCAGTGAGTAGGAGACACTTTCAGAGGCTTCCGATGCTTCTGCCTTACCTCCTCCGGTGTCAACGTCACTGTCATATTCCTCGGAGCTATCTCCGTCGTCCCCTCCTCCCACCCCCACAGTTCCTCCCTCCACCAAATCACTAAACCCCGCCCCCATGCCCATTCTTGACAGCTGCATCACAGTCTCCTGCAATCACACACACCTTTCAATATCGCCACAGAGCCGGTCTTTACAAAGAACACACCTTATCCAGGACTGACTCATCCTCCAACTCTCCATCCTCGTTCACGTTCCCGAACAAAAATCCCGTCAAATCCATCCCTGCGCAGCGAACTTCTCCCTATGGTGCGCTTCAAATGGAACAATCCTCGGTGCGCTCCAATTGGAACGAACAGCTGTTGCCATAGGGACCGGTAAGCATGGCTGGAACTGTGCGGGTGTGTAGTTGGGAAGACGTCTCCTTCAGCGATGCCGAGACACTCCTGGAGCTGTCAGGGGACTCAGAGAGACTGCAGACTCATCTGGTAGCGTTGCTGTCCAAGAAGGGAACGATGAAAGGCGAGAAAACAGGTGGCGATCGAGCTCGACATGTTCACCTACGCAGTCCTCTTTTGCAAGAAGAACCAGTTTTCGCAGGAGCAACTGTCTGCCTTCTTCACCATACTAAAGTCCGTCCACCGCATGTGTGTATCGACGCCGTATGACAATTTCCAGGAGACGTTCGTGTTTTTCAGAGAACTTCTGCTGAGACACTGCGTTCAACGGCCGCCGTTTAGCAAGTGTCTGTACTCTCTGTCGCAGGTGAAGGCGATCACAGACTACGTACTATCCACTTACTTCAAACACTTCAAGATGTACAAGTTTGCCTTCACCGAGAGGGTGCTGCTGAGCCTATCGTTTCAGTACAGTGGAGAGCCTGAGGAGGAAGGGGCAGAGGAAGAAGTTGCAGCAGAAGGAAGTGCTCCAAGTAAGATTTTAGTCCACAGTGACTCCAGTTATTATTTGCACAGCAGTCCCTAGCTATTACTAAAGATTAAAGCATGGTTAGTGTGCCTTCCATTCCTTATGAGGTAATTTGGACCATACCCAAACAGTTGGTTTCTATATTATACAGCAGAGGCAGAGGAGGATGAGAGAGAAGAGAGAGAGGACACGGATGGGAAGGAAGAGGAAGAAGAGAGAGATAAGGAGGCCGCAGACCCACAGCAAGAGAGACTGAGAAATATCATCACCTCCACCCTCACTACACATCTCAAACAACTAAAGGTTCTAATGATGTCACCATTACATCACAGGAAATACTGTAAATGATGCAGGTATCAGTGGAGCAGAAGATGAGTGAACATGAGAGAAGGATGACAGACAAGATCTCCCAGCTCGAGGCCTTGTCTGACCACAAGTCTAAGAAAAAGTGACAATCTGACAGCAAATGACACAATTGTAATAGCTACATACATACACAGTAAGAAAAAGAGTGAGTGACTAATGGCAGAAACAGCAGTTTATTCACGAGCTAGTTCAGGGTTTTGTTGGATGACTCCGTACTCGATTGCCTTGTCAGCGCTCGCTGCGCGGCCTCCTTCAGTCTGGCAGGGAAATCCCCCTGAGAATACGCGGTGCACACGTCCATCAGTTCTCCCTCCATCACCTTCTCCGCTGCCTCCCTGCTGGACTCCACCAGATTGGCCACCAGGTACAGTCCTCTGAACTGGAGCTCCTCCGACCCACTGGTCACCAGCTCCTTCAGGATCTCTATTGCCGACTTGACAGCCAGGATCTGTTCGCAGACCTTGGGGTCTCGAGACAAGACGGAGAGACCGCCAGCCGCAGCGATGGCCAGTTTCTCATCTTCTTCCCCGGAGAATAGAGTCCAGAGTTTCACTCGCTCAATGTCGTCGCTGCGATGGAACCTCGCAGCCACCTCGGGGAGGCAGATCATGTTGCAGAGAGCTTCGGTCGCGGCACGTCGGATGAGCTCGTGCTCTTCGAACATTAGAGACTCCATGTGCCCCACGCCACCCTCCTTGAGGATCCGTCTCCTCACGTCGTCGTTCATGGAGGCAAGGTTGGTCAGAGCCATCAGGCCCTCGAACTGCATCAGCCCCTGCTCGGCAGTGAGGAGAGAGACAAGCGGTCGCACCACCTCCAGAGACCGCTGCCCTGGGAACGCCAGTCTAGGGTCGCTGGTTATTCCTAGTTTCGCCAGAGCCTGTGCAGCGATAAACTTCCCTTTCGCCGTGTTGTCAGTGGCCAGACCAAGCAGGGCCTTGGCTCCCCCCTGCTGGATGACAGCCCCTCGATTATCGACCTCGTTTGTCAGAGCGAGAAACACCCGTGACACCTGCTCGTGGACGGTGGTGCTCTTGTTGCCAGCCAACTCGAGGAGTATCACAACCACTTTCACCTCCAGCAGAATCTTTACCCTCTTCTTCACAAACTCCTCCCCATCCCACTCGTGCTCCTTGGGTATATTCTCCCCCGCGTAGCGACCGAGTTCCTCCAGTTCTTCATCTCTCTCGGGTTTCTCGTAGCTGTTGGTGAGGTTGACCAGGATGGTCGACACTCCAAATTGCAGTGAGCTGTCGGGGGTCTTTGCCAGCTCCAGGAGAGCAGTGAGAGCTGGAGTATCTCCAATTAGAGCCTCCTTAACAGTTGCGTCGAGAGTCAGGAACGCCATTCCTTCTGCTGCCCACTTGCGCAGTATGTCGCCTCTCTCCGTGTCAACCAGAAACCGCCGACAAGCGTTCTCCAGCTTCACGGTGGACCCTTCTGCAAAGGTCCTGGCATTCACGTCGCTTCCTCCGACAGACCCCAGCTTGCAGAGCCCGACCAATGCTCGCACCTTGACCCTATCATCCTCGGCCTTGTACAGCTCCTTGAGAACGGGGAGTCCCTCCCTGATTATCCCCGTGACAACGAGCCTTGTCCGACGCAGCGAGAGCCAACACCTCGGCCACCACCATCTGACACCCCACATCCTCCGAAGCTGCAACCCTCAACGCTTTCTTCAGCACGGACTCCTCCCCAAACACAGCGTTGCCGGCCTCCGGTACACCCTGGATGAGGGCAGCGAGGGCCGTCAGCCCACAGATCTGGCTCCCTGGGCTCCTCCTCTGACAGGAGACCCAGCACAAACCCCGTCGCATTGCTGCAGAACTTTTCCTGCAGCTCCTTCTTCTTCTGTTTGTCGTTCCCGAGAGCAGCGTGGAGGGTGGATAGTGCGATGGAGACGTTCATGTGACAGTCGGAGCTCATCCTGACGACGACTCCTTCCTTCACTCCGCTTGTCTCGGTGGCCAACACGAGAAGTCGGGCCACTAATCCCTCCCTCAGGAATATCTCTCCGAGATTTGCCTGCGGTAGCGTTCGCAGGAGGAGCTCCACGATGAAGTCCCTGGCGTCTGCGGATATTTCTCGACTGACGAGGGAGAGGAGGAGCATCTGGATGACGGGAACAACAACTGCAGTGTCGGCTGTGACTAGAGCTGATTCGGGGTGAGGGGGACTGCGAGTGTCCTCCCCTGTCGTGGCGAGCATTGCGTGTTTGAGGATCGAAACAGCCGAAGAAGTCACAGAGCTGTTTGCAGAAGCCATGAGAGTGGACAGTCTCTCTAGTGACACGGTCTGGAGCACTGCGTGAGCCCTTGCCCTGTGCCCCAAACACAGCCCTGCCAGTGTCTGCAGGGTGTGGTTCAGGAGATCTGGAGAGCTCGAGCTCTCTAAAATACCCATCAATTTTGTTGCACCTCCGGCAGCAAAGATTTTCTCGGCGCCGGCCACCTCGCGACTGAGGATAGCAAGATTCTTGGCAGCCTTGACCTGTTTCTCCAGTGGCGTGGCTGGCGTGGAGAGAGCTGCCAACATTTCTTGGACCATTCTGTCAGTCGACTGCATTGACTCTGCCTGCTTCTTTAGCTCCACGGTCAGTCTTCGAGCCATCTGAACTGCCTCTTTTTTCTTGGGGTCGATTCTCAGGAGAACCTGGACTTGTCGAAATGCCTCCACCATCTTCCCCGTCTTCTCGAGTGCCTGTGAGTGGCGGTAGAGTGTCTTGATGTCGCTGGGAGAGATCTGCAGGGCAGCGGCACAGTCGGACACTGCCTTGTCGTAGGCGTGGAGGTTGATCCAGCACTGAGCACGGTTCTTGAGGAACACTGCTGCCTGGGGGTGAGGTGGGGGACAGAGGGAGAGGGCTCGACTGTAGCACTTTGTGGCCTCGGTGTAGTTCTGTTGCTTGAAGTGGTCGTTTCCTTCGTTCTTGGCGGCCACGGCTCCGTCTAGGTCCGTGGAAGACATCCCGCAAGAACACCGCCGCAACGCAAAATGAGGAGCTTTCCGTCTAAAACACTAGTTTGCAGGCTTTACGGTCGACCGCACCTTACGTGAAGATGTAGTAGAGTGGAGGGAGTGATGAAGCAAAGCCACAGTGGCGTAGGCTGTGTAAGTGGGGCGAAACCTTGATCTTTCCGCGGATGCGCTTTATTTGGAATTGTGGTTGGCTCCAATTAGAGACTCGTTGCTCGTTGCCAAGTATATTTGGAGGAACCATGGATCCCGAGCTGCTTCATCAGAAGGCGGCGTTCAAGAAACGTGCCATGGCCGTACCTGTGGTGGAGAGAAAGAAAGAGTCCGCCAGAAGGCCGACAAGCGCACCAAAAAAGAAGAAAAAGTCGAAACTGAAGCGGCCAAAGCCTCAGGCAGTAGGTACGTCAGACTCCTGGTTTAGCAGCTATGTAGTACGTGTCTCTCACACGAATACAGAAGGAGTGGATAAGATTGGGCAGTCGGTGTTGGTGGGGCCTCGCAGTAACATGCCATACAGAGTCCTGAAGGCAGTGGTGGATATGATGGGGCGGAGGTATGCTGGCAAAGTGTATGAGCCACTGACTCTGGAAGGTATTCTGGAGCAGCTGGGCCTCTCGGACCTCCGCATGGACACTCGAGACTGGCTCTCTCTGGTGAAATGACTATTTCTGCTTCCCTAGGAATTAGTGAGGCATTCTTATTTAGATGCAAGAACTCTTCTTAGGAAAATACAGGTGTCCATAATAGAGAGGTCCCCTTAGAGAAGAGTTCCACTGCAGCTATGTTCTCTAACTTTCTTTCTCAGGCACTGAAGGATAATCCAAAGCTTCTCTACAACCCTGCAGGAGAGAAATACCTCTTCAAGGTATGTAGGTCGTAGTGATTACCTACCAGGGCCATCCCCTCGCACAGCCGATGCTGGGTCTGGGGGTGAGGAACCGGAGACAGCTGCTCGAGAGACTGAGGGACAACGACAGACAGGGGCTGGGGGGAATCCCCGTGAGCGAGATCAGAGAGGCTGTTCATAATCCAGACAAGGCCATGACTGTGAGTGGTGTTTGCTAGTGAGGGCAGTCGTTTGCTTGAAAAGACTCTAAATATACAATGTGGGTAACGTGAGATGAGGCCAAAACAAGACGAAGCTGACCTGATTGGTCACACATTACATACACTGAGACTTACAATGTGAATATAGACTTCAGAATTGCAGTCAAGAAATCAGGATTTGGGAATCACCAAGCATGTTTGCGAAGGACATGTCGTTACTTGATGCACATATGAAGATTACATTTTGTATATGTGTGTGTGACAGAAGTTGGTGGAAGAAGGTCTGGTGATGAAGATAAGTCGTCCAGACAAAGAAGAGGTGGTGTTCTACAATGACCAGAGTCTCCAGTTGCCAATGGCGGAAGAGTTTCGTGGGCTGTGGCACAGAGTGAGCGTGGATGGACTCACTGAGGCAGATATTGACAAACACCTCCAGTCCATCGGCCTGGGGTCCATGCAGGGAGAGGCTCGCAAGAGACGAGCTCCCACCACCAACCAGAAGACCAGGAAGAAGGCCCGAGTGACGAAAGTCCTCAACACACATCTGGACAGCTCTCTCCTTAAAGATTACTCTGAGAAAACTTCTTGACAATTTTTACAAATCTCGTTCATTTTCAATCTTTCTCATATTGTCATAAAAATAATATCATGTCATGTTCTAAAAAACGGAAAAAAGTTTTTATCATCATTGTTCAAATTTTTGCTGCGTCCATTTTCGCTGATAGATCTCGTTCGTCCCTGTCGTCCCCTCGTTGCACAGTCCACTGGGCGAGGAAAGGGTTGAAGGAGATGCTGACCATCTCCAGAGACTGGTCCACTCTGACTGGCAGACTCAGCGCTGGCTCTCCGTAGTGACCATGGAACACTACCTCAATAGCCACACCCACTCCCTCCTTGGCCATGCCCACTGTGGCTTTGAACGGCTCCTCACAACACTTGATCTTCTCCCCTCCTCCACTCACCGTCACCTCCTTCACAAACGAGAAGGGATAGCCCAGATCATCGGCTCCTGCCACGCCCACCTGAGAATAAAGAAGTGAAGGAGACCACACCCACCAGCCACACCCCTACCTCCACATGGCCTGAGGGGGTGGAGGTAGCTGATATGATGAGAGTTCTCCGTAGCTGGAACTGAGGGGTCTCCAGACCCAGTTTCTTCATCAGCAGACTGCTCACCTGCCACACCAGCAGCTCCTCTTACTCTCTCTCTCTCTCTTCTCCTGACTCACCTGGTCAGTCTTGGCAAAGATCCTGAGAGCACAGAGGTGGTCCATGGGTGTCGACTGCAGGTTCACTATCACCAACTTCTGTCCTCTCTCACCTACCATCTGTAAACCAAGTGAAGAACGTGAAAACTTAAGGTCGCCCTTTAAAATGGGTGTAAGCAGTAACTATGTGCATATTATGGTGGAACCTCAGGGATATCGCAGGCAGGGGTGACAGTCAGAGATGATCCCATCACTAAACACAGGTCTGCCTTTCTCCCGTGCCCATAACTAGTCTCCAGCGTATCTGTATAATGACAGGTATACCCCCCGTTCGTTGTTGTGTTGTTTGTTGTGTGTGCTGTTTGTTCTTTTGTTTTGTTTGTTTAATTTCCACAAACCTTCTTGGGGTGCAATATGGTCTGTTGTTGTTTGTCTGTGGGGCGCAGGGTGGATGGCTATTGGGCGCCGGCTGCAGCGATGGGGCCGGGGGGTCGGGTCGGGGTGGGGAGCGGGGGTTTGGGGGAGGGGTGGGCCTGTAGGTTTTGGTCGGTGGCCTTGATGGTGTGGTTTTGTTGTGGCTGGTGTGGATTGTTTTGGTTGTATTGTGGCTTTTGTGTTTTGTTGTTGTTGTTCCAGTCATGCTAGGGTGTTTGGCTGGCGTAAGGGTGTCAGGTATGGTGTGGCATGTAAGTCGTTGTGGGCAGGTTTTCTGCAGATATGTTCTCCAAAGTTTGATTGATTGGTCTTTGAGTTTGGCCGCGACACATGATGTTATCACACACAGTCGCCCTATTATATAGGACAAGATGTAGTATCAGGTCCTGATTCCACATTCATGTCGACTTCTGATCCTGGTAAATTGGGATGTGTGAATATTTCTTTGAAGTTCTCACTACGAAGAATCTTGCTGAGATATCTGGTGACCACATGTTTGGTGCATTTTCCACATGGATGGTTGCCAGGGATGCTCAAAACATGAGGAAGAGTTGAAGAGGTGGAGTAGAGAGGATAGAATAGAAATGATGTGTAACCCAACCCTTTTTTGGGCAGATCCCTACTCCTTGCGATGCAGTCCGTCACAGTTATTGTCTTGGGAATCACCTACGACATTGTCAGAAGTCCTCCTGTCTCAGGACCACCTCTAACAACTATCTTCTTTACTGGTCCTCTCTGCCTTTACCTTCTGGAGGCCTTCGCACCAGAGCCATGTGAGTGGTTGGTTTTTGGGATGGCTTGAGTCGTGGGGTCTTAGTCTTGTGCTTCTGATTTGTCAGTATGCCTGACACTCTGTTGGCTCCTCAGCTCCCATGGTCCTCTACGGACAAGCTTCCAGGTGAACTTGTGTGTCAAGTTCTCATATCTGCTGGAAGTCTTTGGATATAATGGAGTCATGGGTGTGGGCTGTGTGGCAGATATTGTGTTCAGTGACAATTGTATGTGACTCACTGCCAGTACTGTAATGTCTATGGTTACTGATTCCTGTCTGGGCCATCTGAAATGAGAATAGACAAGTGAAAATTGATTTTTTTGGGATTGTCCCATTTTTCATTAAAAGCAATTTAACATTCTAAAAGATGGTTCTTTATTAGTTTGTTAGTATGAATTATGTTGGTACTACATGATTATAACTGTCCACAATTTGCATATGTACTGTTTTTTGTATTACTGTATATTATTTCATTGATTGTGTTGACTTGTTATTTGTTCAAATTTGTGGGCAGGCACATCTGATTCACGTAATATAGTAGAGTAATGCTTTTCTAATCTCATCAGTGAAGATTCGAGAGATTGTCAAGATAATTTGTGCTGTCTCACCCGTGATACATGGGTCAGCCAGTTGTGCTGGACCTTCCTGGTTCCAGCTCCGGGCGGGGGAATCGAAAATACTCCTGGTTTTCACCTTCGGTACTGTTCCTCTCGTCTGTGGCGACCGCACTTATTGACTGCCTTCTCGTGTAGTTTGCGCCCATGACTTACGATCCATACACAGCACGTTCCACAGAGGATTGATGCGAGTGTTGTTTTATAAGTTGCCAACGTTGACGATGTGATTGCTGAAGTCTATGCAAGATAATCCATAAATGCTTGTAGCTCGAGTGATGCTTGTTCAACAATGTGTCTGATGTAGCGAACTTTGGAGCTGGGATGGCTGTGGACAGCGAGGGCACGTACGATGATGAAAGAAAGAAAGAGTATTTCGCTTGTCCCAAGAAGAGCTGGATAGGCTAGTTCCAGCTAACTGGCTGACTGGTATCGGGAGGAGAAAGCATTTCTTCGTTTCACTGTAGTGAGTGTTGAAAATGTCGGGCCACGATGTATTGCAATCAAATCTCGATGCAGGTCGGTTTTGGTCTTTTGAAGTTTTGTCTCAGATGTATTTACGCTTCATGTGAAAAAAATATATTATGGCGCATTGGATAATCAATGTGTTTTTTTTTTAGATGCAAAATTGTTTTTTCCTGTTGAATGCTTGTGTTATGTTGGCAGCCCCTTGTTTTCTGATGTTTATTCCATAGAGTGTGCGCCCTAACAATCTCAATTTTCCCTTTGTCTCTTTGTACGTTAATGTGTGGAGCAGGGATTCAGTACTATGTGGACGGCCCAGTGTTTATGTGTTTCACTTTGTTCACTAGTTTTTGGACCCCTTCTGATCCATCACAAACACCTCCTTGCCCGTCAAGTTCCAGTGACTTTAGACGCAGTGGGATGGAATTGTACGTATCAGTTCTGGTGATGACGGTGTTGTCGTCGCGCGGGCCTGCGTGTTTTTGGGCGGTCGGTTGCTTCCACAACCTATAATTTTGGCCC